>JAUMHN010418127.1:0-13570 GCA_032360265.1 Heliamphora ciliata
AACTATAGACTCTCGTCCATTACCCTCGACCCATAGGTTTAGTAATGACAAGTTCTATACGGAGTTACAACAATAACGCCATTAACGGTGGCAACCGACTTAGTTTATGGGGTCACACCCGAGGGCACTAAGCACTCACACAATCACTTAGTTTACGGGATCACAACCCGAGGGCACTAAGCACCCACCAACCTCGTTTACGGAAATTAATCCGTAGGCACGTAGGGACCTACTTTGCGCACGTTTTTGGACTTACACCGATGAGTAATGGAAGCCCAACTCAACACACACACTGTCACGGTACATCTATGAAAAACATTTTAAAACCCACCGTAGCTCAACTACGAAAACCCGTAAAATGATTTATACAAAACATGTATAAAAGGAGATCCAATCCATCAAAATGGAGATCTAAACCATTTCCAACAAAACGTTTAAAAGGTGAGACTCAACCCCGCGGGTTAACTCCAAGCCTCCAAAAAGACGTTTTTCACTCGATTTCATAAATCACCGTTTTCAAACCTCCTTTTGAAAACTACAAATACCACGTACCCAAAACATGTATACAACCGAGAAAAAGGCGTAAAAACCCACTTTTACCCAAAAACCACGATTTAAAACATGTAAACAACATTTCATGCATTTCTACTCGGTGAAAGCAAGTATAACTGCATATAACACCCTCATAACAGTAGTAGGCCTAGAATCCTACCTCAGAGAGTCAAGAACTCAACGTCTCAAAACTGAACAGCGTCAGAACAAGAATTCGACCGGTTGGATGCGAAGCCCTCGACCCCGATAGCAAGGATCCACAAAGGAATCAACAACAAACCAAGCCTCGGGCCCTCAAAAGCTAGAGAGAAGGAAGAGAGAATGGAAAGAAAATGTTTTTCCAAACATTTCATCCCCTGGAACTACTTATAAACACACCAAAAAGGCAGTTCAGTCGACTGAAGAGGCCACTTCAGTCGACAGAAACTCCTCGAAAAATGTGAACCGCCACAGTTCAGTCGACCGAACCTCCTGGTTCAGTCAACCGAACCCAAGAAAAACACTTCCGTCGACCGAACTCATTAACCCAGTCGACCGAACTCCCTTACTATTTTTGGTCTCAGGTTTGTGAAGCAAAACAAGGTTTTTGGTCCAAACGAGCCTCTACCAAACCCCGGAAAGCGTATAACACACTTATACATGCTGTTCTACAACTTTAAAGCATAAATCATGGATCGATGCTATTCATTTACTGAAACGAACACATCAAATACATAAACAACATAAAAGAATAAGGTTCCAGGTCTCACAGCTTTTAAGTTAATTTTTATCTTTAAGTAATTCATAATTTTTTCTTTTAAAATACTTCATTATTCTTTTCATTTTTTTTGTTTTTTTTTCTCTTTTCTTCTCTTTTAAAATGTAAAATGTTAATAGCTAAATTTTCTTAACTTGTCTTTTATAATATTTTTCTTTTCTTTTCTTCTATTAACAACAAAAAGCACAAAAACATAAAGATATCTTCTCTTATTCTTTTTATTTTCATCTTTTATGTAAATGATTAGATTTTCTTCTTAATAGTATTTTCTACCCTTGTCAAATCTTTTTCTTTTCTTTTAAATTTTTAAATTCTTTTTTGTTATAAAACTCTTATTTTAAATTTCTTTGATAAATAGACTTTCTTTCAATATAGCATTTTTCTCTTTTATGCATTGCCTATTTTACATTTTCTATTTCTTTATTGATTCATCATGTTAATGTTAACTTAGTTAATTTTGTTAATATGCAAGTTTTAGTTTCTTTATTTGGAAAGCATGTTTAGGATAGTTTGATTTTTCTTTTGTAGCAAATTCATATTTAAGTAACTTTGCCAATTTCTAGCATATTTTTTATGAGTTAATTAGCAGGAAGTCCCATTTTTACTAATTATATTGAGTTAAGTCCCAGTTACAAGTTGACTATTCTACAAGGTCCTATTTTTAAATTCTTTAATAAATTTGGGCTGTTATGCCCACATTTAAAGTCTTACTAACAAATAATGAAAATATGAGAACATTAAAATATGTGAATATTTACATATTTAAATACTGAGAATATTACCGCTACAGATTTTAAGAACATTACTATTGTTTTAATATTAGCACATTTACAACTTTGAGAATGAGAACATTTTTATGATTATTGTTCTTATTTTCAAAAAAAAATAATATTAAGATCATATTATTCATTTTACATGAAGTCTATATTACTAAAACGTACAATTTTTTTAAATTCATGCATCATTAACTATAAAAATCCCCCCGTATAATAACAGAATGGAATATTTATCATTTTTTAAAATAATAACAATATCATAATAGAACATTTCATTTTAGAAAAGTTTAAACATTACTATAATGAAATAAATCATTTCATTTTGAAAGATTTTGGCAATGATAAAAATTTAAACATTATCATAATGAAACAAATCATTTCATTTCGGTAATGTTACATTCATATTAGAAATTGTAGCTTAATTGTAGGCCAAGTATTAGGAGTGGTTGGGTTATATTTGATTAGCGTGTGATGAATACCAAATAAGAAATAAGGTAATGTGGGACATTTACCTTAGAATAGGACTTCTTGGGTTAAAAGTTTTGGATTGAGACTTAACTACAAGTAACTCATAAAAATGAAACTTAAAGGTAAATCACCCATTTTTTTATTCTTTTAACCAAATCATACTAGTTTAGATTGTTTCAATATTATTGCATATGGGCATGTGCTTCATGTATCCTTTAGATAGAAATTGCATGTCATAGGACTTAGGATTTTTCTTTTGACACATATTTATTTTGGAGTGTTATGTACATATTTTATGTATTTTCTATATTTGATTTTGAATGTTCTCTCTTCACCCCTATTTTTTTTATTTGTAAGCATTTAAGAAATTCTATTAAAGAACCAATGGTGATTAGTAGAGGTCAACCTTATGGTTGGGCGAACAGAGTGCCTAACACCTTCCCCGATTCGTACCTTAGCCCCAGAACCCTCATTCTCTAGTTAACGTTTTAAAAATCAGTAGCTAATTTTGTTTTTCTTAGTTTTTTTTAAAAAAACTAAGTGGCGACTCTATGTTCAACAAAAGGGGTTTTCAAATTTTAATTTTCAAGGTATTAAAAGATTTTTCTAAAGATTCTTTGAATTCCTTATTTTTGAACATTTTTCAAAATGACCTCCAAATCCCAAAGCCACAGCCGTAACTAGGTTTTTAATTATTTTTATCTCATGTTTTGTCCCGTCCCGAATTTTCAGGTCTTAACTCGACCTATTAATTTGCGGCTTTCCTCTGATAAATTTAATTTTAAGTCGTAACTAGACTTTTAATTATTTTTATCTCATATCTTGTCCCGAATTTTCAGGTCTAACTCGATCTATTAATTCGCGGCTTCCACTCCGATAAATTTAATTTTAAGCCGTCACTAGACTTTTGATTATTTTTATCTCACGTCTCATCCCGAATTTTCAGGTCTTAACTCGACCTATTAATTCGCGATTTTCCTACGATAAATTTAATTTGAAGCCGTAACTAGGCTTTTGATTATTTTTATCTCACGTCTTGTCTCGAATTTTCTGGTCTTAACTCGACCTATTAATTCGCGGATTTCCTACGATAAATTTAATATTAAGCCATAACTAGGCTTTCAATTATTTTTATCTCACGTCTTGTCCCGAATTTTCAGGTCTTAACTCGACCAATTAATTCGCAATTTTCTTCCGATAAATCTAAATTTAAGTCATAAATTTGGCTTTTAATTTATTTTTATCCCGCTTCCATTCTGAAATTGTGAGGTCTTAAGTCGACCGATCAATTACATCTCCGGTTAAGGTAATCTCTTGAATCTTAACTCGATCCTTTTAAAATTATGTTATCCCCAATCAAGTTCTTAGATATTAACTCAATTTTTGACTTGTTCGCACTCCCTTTAGATCTTAACTTGATCTTTAGGATTTGTTCAATTATACCAGCATCTGCATCATGTTAACATCTATATCATGCTACATTTTACATAATACTTGTTATCTTGCATCTTTGCCCCAAGAACTAGGTTTTGGTCTGATCCCTAGCAAAGGGGTACGTAGGCAACTCGATGAAAGTTCGAATACGACCAACATCATACGTATGCTTGTGTGTTTGTGGCCAAAGATTGACGGTTCGGTCAAATAGCTGTTGTATCTGGATCTTTGATATAACTTGTATCACGCGTTGGTATACGAGTCATATTAAATAGGGGCAACTGTAGACACCCCAATTTGACCCCACCCAATTTTAGGTGAATCCGATGATGAAAACAGGTGGAACAAGTGCTTCAGTTTAACCATCGGGAAGTGATCTAAGCTCGGTAATTGAACCCCGACCATTAGAAACCTTCAAAACTAATGAAGTTGTACCGAACCATCGATAACTTGTTGCTCAAGTCATTGCCAGAAGTGGCGACCGCCATGTTCATTATGGCGACCGCCAATAGAACATTGTGAAACCTTTTCCAACATGGTGACCGTCAACTCCAACATGGCGACCGTCAACTCCAACATGGCGACCGCCAACTCACATGGTGGCGGCCGCCAACTCTAAATGGCCTGACATGCCTCAGAACGTGGCAGCTTCTCATTGGTTGAAGAACTCTATAAATACTGTACCTCTGGTACGTTTTAGAGGATAGAAAATTATAGAGAGGTTTAGTGAGAGAAGCTCTGCCGAGTCGCCGAGTAATTCCGAGCCCCGGCGTCGGAGCCCTGCCAAAATACCGAGATTCGAGCCTCCGATAGTCTCAAATCCTAGCTTAGATCATCGCCCGACGATCAAATTGCTCACCCACATCCCCCGACTTAAGGATTCCTTAGCGATCCAAGTATTCCGCTTGGATCCCTGGTCCTTCTAACTCCATCTTCTCTCTTTTTGAGTGATCGGGTTAATTTTCACGTATTCGTTCCAATTACATTCTTGTTTTACTTTATGCTTCAACTCATGTAGTTTACTTGTTTTGTTAGTTTACTAACTCACATTTTAAGTTTATTATAAATTGTTAAATCATTAAATAATACTAATATTTTTTACAATTACAACTTATCAATATTGTTAATTGTTATAATCCAATGTATTTATATAAAAATAGTTGTAATAGTCAATATTACATCTATTTAAATTTTAGTATTTTATTCCTTTTCTTTTTCTTTCCTTTTACATTAATTTAATATTCTAGCATTTAATTTTCTTTTCGTCTAAATTTCATTTCAATAGCATTTTATATTATTTTCTTGTATTAATTAATTTAATACTCCATTTTATTTTCTTCTAGTTTAGTGTTTATTTTCTTCTAACATAACTTTAATTTTTCTTTTTCTAGTAATTTATTTATTAGCTTTAAATTTCCTTTATTGCATTTTTATTTCTTCTTTCTTTTAAGTTTTATATTTCATTTAAATACTAGCATTTTTTTTCTTTTTCTTTTAATTTTAGCTTAATGTTCTTTTGCTAACACCAATCTTAATGTTCTTTTGACAGTAGATGTTCTTTTAATTTCATTTTCTTTTTTCTTTTTTTTTAGCTTTCATTCTCTTCCTTTTATTTGTGTAATTTTTTTTCTATTATTTTATTTTCTTTTAGTATTAGTTTTAATTTCCTTACAAAGTTCTATTTAGCATTTTATTCCTTGTAATATTAATATTCATTTTTTTCTTGTAGAAATCTATTTTTCATCATCTTTTTTTTATATATAGGCTTTTTTTTATGGAACTTTTCTTTTATTTTGCTAAAATCAAAAATCACAAAAATACTTTTAAGTTAATTTTCATCTTTAAGTAGTTCATAATTTTCCCTTTTAAAAATGCTCAATTATTTTTTTCATTTCTTCTATTTTCTTCTCTTTTATTATCTTTTAAAATGTAAAATGTTAATAATTAAATCTTCTTAACTTTTCTTCTATAATATTTTTCTTTTCTTTTCTTCTATTAACTACAAAAAGTACAAAATCATAAAAATATTTTTTAATGTTCTTTTTATTCTTCTCATTTTTATCTTTTATATAAATAATTAGATTTTTTTCTTAATAGTATTTTTTACCATTCATATGTTGTCAAATCTTTTTCTTTTCTTTTAAATCTTTAAATCTTCTTTTGTTATAAAACTCTTATTTTAAATTTCTTTGTTAAATAGATTTTCTTTTAATGTAGCATTTTCTCTTTTATGCATTTCTTATTTTACATTTCTTATTTCTTTATTAATTCGTCATGTTAATGTTAACCTAGATTATTTTGATAATATGCATATTTTAGTTAATTTCTTTAAATTTGTGTTTAGAACAGTTTAGCTTATTTTGTTTGCAATTCATGTTTAGGTAATTTTAGCAACTTTAGCAATTTTTTATTCTTTTAATCAAATTATGTTAGTTTAGGTTGTTTAAACAATATTGTATGTGGGTATATTTCATGTACTTTTAGGTAGAAATTGCATGTCCTAAGACTTAAGATTTTACACTTTTTTATTTATTTTCATTTGGAGTGTTATGTACATATATTATGTATTTTTCATATTTAATTTTGGATGTTCTCTCTTTGTCTCTATTTTCTTTATTTGCATGCATTTGAGAAATCATATTAAAGAATCAATGATGATTAGTAGAGGCTGACCTTACGGTTGGGCGAACGGAGTGCCTAACACCTTCTCTGATTCGTTCCTTGGCTCCCGAGCCCTTTTTCTCTGGTTAACGTTTTAAAGATCAGTAACCAATTTTGTTTTTCTTAGTTTTTCTCAAAAACTAAGTGGCAACTATTTTTTCAACAAAAGAGATTTTCAAAATTTAGTTTTCAAGGTGTTAAAAGATTTTCCTAAACATTATTTGAATTTCTTATTTTTGAACATTTTTCAAAATGACCTATAAATCCCAACGCCACACGTGGCAGCTTCTGAAGCAGCCAAGGAAGCCGTTTGGCTAAGAAACTTCCTATTAGATCTAGATGTTGTACCTTTTATTCAGTCGGCTATTACACTTTATTGTGACAATAGCGGAGCGATTACAAACTCAAAGGAGCCAAGAGTCCACAAGAAAGGAAAGCACATTGAGTGCAATATCACCTGATACGAGAAATTATACAAAAAGATGATGTTGGTGTGATCAAGATTGCATCAGGAGATAATCTTCCTGATCCTTTTATAAAGAACTTACCAGTTAAGACTTTCGATAGTCATGTAGAGGGTATGGGAGTCAGATGTATGGCAATATAGTTTTGACTATAAGTGGAAGATTGTTAGGGTTGTATACTAAAAATTATAGATTTTATTTGATTTTAGTATTTAATTTTATTTTAATAAAATAAAATTTTTTTATTTTATGAGAATCTTAATGAATAATGCATGCAATATCATTTCTTTAATATTATGCATGGATGTCCTTTATTTTTATAGTATTTAATCTGGTGTGTAGAGTACGACTTGCACACAGAAGATCAGATTATAGGTTTTTGCAGAGTATAAGTTATTATTCATAGTTTAAATAAAATTAGACAAACCATTGGTACGACTAGTATAGAGTTTTAATAAACCTATCTTGGTTACGGGGATTAGATAATTACGTCATCTATTGTTCCGACTCGCTATTCTAGTACACTTTGTGCATATTGAACAAAACCACTTTGAGTAATTAATTTTATACTGACTATATAAATTAATTCACATTCTAAGGTTATTATGAGTGCTTATACTCTTAATTCTGAAATAATTATTATTTACGAATATTTAATATTCGTTATTTTAATTTATTAGAGGGTGCGATCTTTTATGGGTCTATAGTCCCGATGAGTTGGATAGCAGTATTAATTATATGTTGAATATTAATTATTGACGGAATTCACATCTTAGTTGTTCGGTATTGATAATACCCCCTTAAGGAAGTTTATAAGTTTTGACCGAATCAAATCCTACAAGTAGATTTGATTATCTGACGGTCAAATAACTAAAGCAGAAGGGCTTAAAAAATTTAAAGATGCCGCTTAAATTAAATTATCCATAATTAAATTTAATTGACGGGTATCAAGAATCTTAACGTGGGGAGATGAGTTAAGCATTTAATAACAGGAGCTGAATGCAAATTGGTCTTAAGATTATGGCTAAAAATGCAGTTATAGTTTTTTAGTGGTATGAACTGTAATTTAATATTTTATGAAAGTTGCAAAAATCGCTGCAAAGTTTTCATAATTATAGAAACCGCTGTGAGGTTTGCATATTTGTGGAGACCACTGGATACGTATCTGGGTCACACTAAAAGTCTAAGTCATAATTACTCCACAGGTCCCTATTGTAACCCTATAAATATGTGGGTAGGCTGAACCATTTATAAGTTGTTTTTCAATACTAAGGTTGTCGAGGTTCTGCCGGTACCAGTTCTCGAAGAATTGTAGTCCACACTACGTTCGAAAATCACATCAAAAATATAGTAGAAGGTCTAACCGGAGCCTCAACTCAGGAATCCAAGTTCGTAGTTGAAAAATCGATCAAAAAGGTATTCATCTGAATTAATAGTGGTGGCACAAGCTTTTATTTTGATCATTCGACATCAAAAAGTTTTTATCTATAGCATGTTTTGGTGATTACCCGTCTAGTTTTATTTTTTTTAAAAATTGTTTACAAATCTATGATCTTGGCAGTTTGCCTCCAACACAGCACATGTGCTGGACTACCCCAAATCCGAATATGCCGTCGAATAGGCTTGTGCCTAGTCCACAATTTTGTAAGAATAGTAGATACTGATTGAAAAGGTACCAAATTTATAATATAAGCTGCTATTTCTAATTCAAATCCTCAGAACGAATCTAGTAATCCTGAATTACTCATTGTAGACCTTACCATCTCTATAATAGTCTTATTCTTTTTTTTTTTTGTGCTACACCATTCTGCTGAGGCATATCATGTGCAGATAATTGGGATGTTATCCCAGTAACTGATAAATAGTCCCTAAACTCTCCAAAAATGTACTCGCTACCATGGTCAGACCACATAGTGTCTTGATACATTTACCCAAATACCTCTCCGTTTTCGCCTTTAATTCTTTGAATTTCTCAAATTCTGACTTATGGTGTATCAAATAAATGTACCCATACCTTCAGTAATCGTCAATAAAAGTGACAAAATACTCAAAGTCACCTCTAGCCTAGATAGTCATATATCCACATAAATCAGAGTGAACCAATTTCAATGGCTCTTTAGCTCTATAGCTTTTGTCGAAAGGGCCTTCAGGTCATCTCCCCTTCTATGCAGGATTCATAGACTAGATGTGCCTCCATTTTCAATAAACTCAAAAATTCATTTTCAACCAATCTTTTAATTCGTTTTAGATTGATATGACTCATGCGTAAGTGCCAAAAATAGGTTTGGTTCATTTCAGAAGGTTACTTTCTCTTAAATGGTAAACTGTTAGTGTTATTCAATTCATTCAGTTGCAGTGTTAGAGAGATATGAGTAATAACATAAAGATCATTCACCAATATACCATAATAGATAAAAAATTTATTATCCTTAATAACCGCAAAGTTATTAAAATAAATTGAATATTCATCTTTAACCAATGTAGAAATAGAAATTAAATTCCTTCTTATAGAATGTACATAAAGACAATATTTAAAACTAAAATCCCATCTCTACTAAAATTAAAAGTGACGTCTCCTACTGCAAGTGCTTCTACCCTTGTATTATTACCCACGTGTAGCTAGATTTCACCCTCACTGAGTTGTCTGATTTTTTAGAACTCTTACAATGAATTGCAAATATGATTAGTAGCTCCGTATCTACATACCAAGTATCGGTAGATAGCATCGCTAAATATGTCTTAACAACCAGTGAGTGGAAATTACCTTGATCATTCACCTTACTGAGATAAATTGGACATTACTTCTTCCAGTGTTCTTTCTGCTTAACTTATTTGACTGTCGAATTATAAAATTTACCTGCAGGATTTGGCTCGGTCAAAACTTATAAGTTTCCTTAAGGGGGTATCATCAAACCCGATTTTTCGGGACGTGAATTCCGTCAATAATTAATATTCACCATATAATTAATATAACTATCCAACTTACCGGGATGATAGACCCATACAAGATCGCATCATCTAGTAAATTAAAACAATAAATATTAAATATACGCAAATAATAATTATTTCAGAATTAAGAGTATAAGCACTCATAATAACCATGAGGTGTAAATTAATTTATAAAGTCAGTATAAAATTAATTACCCCAACTTTGTCATATTCAATATACATAAAGTGTACTAACACAATGAGTCAGAACAATAGTCAAAAGTATTATTATTTTTCGTAATCAAGACATATCTACTAAAATATTGTGCTACAGTTGTACCGATGGTGTGTTTAATTCTATCTAAACTGTGAACCAAAGACTTATATTCTACAAGAATCGATAATTTGGTCTTTTATGTGTAAGCTGAACTCTACATACCAGATTAAATACTATATAGAATAAAAGACACGCATGGACAATTTTAAATAAATAATGAAATGCATACATTGATCATTAAGATTCTCATAAAATAAAAAATTAATTTTATTAAAAATAAAATTAAATACTAAAATAAAAAATCATGATTTTTAGTATATAACTCTAACAGAAACAGCCCTTACTTGGTTTCACTACTCAGTTTATCACCAACAGTACGCAGCCTAAGAGCTTTGGCATACTACTTTCTCTTCGGAAGAGTGAAGGGGAAACTATTTGGGATTATGCACGGTGTTATTGGAAAGTGTATAACGAGATTGAAAATTGCAGTGAGCAATTAGCAGTGGCGTCCTTCAAGCTCGGGCTACCACCTTAGAGTCGGCTGAGGTAGTCCTTTACCAAGAAAATAGTGGCAAGTATGTCTGAGTTAATGGTAAAAATAGCAACATGCCAAGGCAGAGGAAGACATAAGCCAAGCCGAACAAAGCGCGGCCTCTGTCAAACAACCAGTGAGGAAGGACAAGGGTCAGAAGGACCAAAATAGCAGAAGAAGGATTCCCAAGAGAACAGGGAATCAAAGGCCTACTGTGCTAGGATTGGTATACTAAAAATTATATTTTTAGTATTTAATTTTATTTTAATATAATTAATTTTTTATTTTATGAGAATCTTTATGAACAATGTATGTGGATTATTTTTTTAATGTTATGTAAGGATATCCGATATTCTGTATAGTATATTTAATCTGATGTGTAGAGTATGACTTGCACACAGAAGATCAGAATTTAAGTTCTTACAGAATATAAGTTTTATGTTCATAGTTTAGATGAAAATGAGCATACCATCGGTACGACTATGGCACAGAGTTTTACTAGGTCTGTCTTGGTTATAGAAAACAAATAATAGCGTTGTCTATTGTTCCGACTCTCTATGTCAGCACACTTTGTTCGTATTGAACGGGACATTTGGGATAATTAATTTTATACTGACTATATAAATTAATCACACCCCAAGTTTATTATGAATAGTGCTTATTCTCTTAATCCTGAAATAATTATTGATTTGCGTATATTTAATATTCGTTATTTTGATTCAATAGAGAGTGCAATCTTATATGGGTCTATATTTCTGAAGAGTTATATAGTAGTATTATTTATATGGTAAATATTAATTATTGACAAAATTTGCATCCCAAAAAAACGGGATTGACGATACCCTTTAAGGAAACTTATAAGTTTTGACCAGGCCAAACCCTACAGGTGAATTTGATTATTCGGCGGTCAAATAAATTAAGCGAAAGGGCTTGAGGTTTATATCGAGATGCTAATTAAATTATATTGTTAATAATTAAATTTAATTGGCGGGTATCGAGAATCTTAACGTGTGGAGAAATGGTAAGCATTTAATAACAGGAGCTAAATGCTATATTATCTTGAGATTATGGATCAGAGTGCAATTATAATTCTTTAGTAGTGTGAACTGTAATTCAGTATTTTATGAAAATTACAAAAATCTGTAGCGCCCCTGACCCATTTTAATATAATTTTAATATATTTCTGAAAACCAACCCAAAATGAAAACCTTCTCTAAACAATTAAATTCTCATAAATATCCAATTTCAAATAAAAGCCTGAGATTCTCCAAGGGTTTATTTGCAACCACGGTGTCATTATACTCATCCCCTCAAATTTACATACAAACATAATACAAATACAAAGAGATATAAAATCATTCTTTTAACTTCTAGCCTTTTCCATAATGCAATCTTGGCCTTAGTACCGCTCCTGGTCCTTGAAAACCTAAAATGGTTTAATAAACGTATGTGAGCCGAAGCTCGTAGGATGAGATTAACTCAAATATGATGCATGATTTGTGAGGTATAGTGGGTGCACACAAAAATTTAATCAAAATCTTGTCATTTATCCCCAAAATAATTTCACATTGCACAACCGAGTTTTTGTAACAAGATTATTGCCTCATGCTTCTGAGTTTCCATGAAATTAACCTTCACACCATTTTCAATTGATCCAACTCATTTTTCATTCACCATTAACCCAACACATCTTTGCCCCTTTTAATTGTTCCATTACACATTACCATTTTATTACATTTCCAAGTTAAGGTTTCACCAACCCAATTATGTATAACACACGCATATTCCCACGCTTTGCCAACACATTTCATATTTGACCAATTCATGGCTCAAAACATAGGCGCCGGTGCCGGACGAGCGTATAAACCCCGTAACGTTACATTCAACCCAGCCACACAGGCCCTATAGAGTAACGGAACGTTCTATACCCCGATACGACTCATCTCTTCGCAGTTGTCAACTGGAGGGCAGAGAACCCTATCGTCCTTTCTCGATCACAAGCTGACGGGCAGAGAACCCGAATATGTCCTTTTTCGGTTGCTAGCTGGCGGGCAGAGAACCCAATTTGCGTAGTTTTCTGGACTTTCACTGAGGAGCAACTCGTGCCCAACCTTAAATAATTCAGAAACTGGTCCTTTTTAACATACCACGCACACATGTGAGTCCAACCCAAATGATTCCTCTCACCAACCCATATCATCACACAATTCCATTATCCACATTTCCATCATTTAGGGCTCATACCCGGATTAACCATTCATGTGGTTTCAAATTCATAAATTCACCGGTTTTACCCAATAAAACCCACAATTTAGGCTTGACATCAACATGTGTCAAATAATGTTATGGAATAAGTTTACAATAGATTATGACAACCTTCACTCTAATCAATACTCACTTCAATTTTAATATTCCGATTCTTTAAACCCAAACCCCAATTTTTATTTATCAACAACATAACGTGCCAACGCATAATTAACTCAAGCATGACCATGCTATTCAAACAAAACATAATGCACCCATCATAGATAGCTATGCATATGTTCACAACTAGAGTTCACTTTCAAAGGCTTAGTAATGCTAGAAGATGACATTGTCACATCACCATATTCAGATACCCATCCTTATTCTAAAAAAAAAAAAAACCTTGGTTATATTTTGAAAACCCACTCTACAGCAAAACCCCAACCAATTGATACAATACAAGTATCCCAACCCAAG
>JAUMHN010418138.1:0-13568 GCA_032360265.1 Heliamphora ciliata
AACTTTTTGAGGAAGAGATATATGTCGACGAGATGCAGTCCTATTGGCTGGTAAGAGTCGTGCTGAAATCAGACGGAGCAGAGTGGACCAATTTTTGGACCGCTTAGGAACAACATGTGGATTTTATCGAAGAAGACATCTAGGAGAAAATTGATAATACATGGGCTATTGAAGATGATGAGGAGAGAAGAGGAAGAATAGCAATTAGTGATTTAGGTAATTTGTGAGCATTTGAAAGCCCCTATAAACGAGGTACGACAGACCAGCGACACAATAACGAGATTATGGCATCCTGAGGAGGGGATAGAACATCGGACCAGAAGTGGGCGGCATTTCAAGCTAGCCCAGCTGGAAAAGGGACAATCAAGCGAAAAAGGAAAGGAGAAAGATTAAGAAGAAGAGGATCATGCAGTGCTGAAGTAGTTAAAGAAGACGCACGCCAATATCAGCATTTGGGGGCTACTGATGGCCTCGCATAAACACAGACAAGCTGTGCTAAAGGTTTTGAATAAAGCTAGTATTTCAATAGATGTCACCCCGGAGCAACTGATTGGACTTATTCCGCCTGCGATAGAGCCGAAAGTTATTTTTTTTTCTGATAAAGTTCTACCAGCAGAGGGAAGTAATCATAACAAGGCGCTACATATTACCATTAAATGCCTGGACAAGTGGGTCCCCATGACTCTTATTGATAACGGGTCTGCATTAAATGTATGTCCGCTCAGAACAGCACTCTGTTTAGGACTAAAGACGGAGCACTTCACACAGAGCAATCAAGGAGTCTGGGCCTATGACAACACAAGGAGGGACGTATTAGGGCTAGTATCGTTCGTGATATCAGTAGGGCCCTTGGAAACATCGATCGAATTTCATGTACTAGATGTATCGGCATCTTTCAACTTGTTGTTGGGTAGACCCTGGTTGCATGACCCAAGTGTCCCGACTGTACCATCGACTCTCCATCAGAAACTAAAACTGATAAGAAATGGTGCAGTTCTAACTATTCACAGGGAAGACAGCATTCATCCTCCAAGGGAAGGAGATGGCTCAACTCTGTTGGAAGTACAGCATGGTGAAGGTGATGTATCGCTCAGTGGTTTCCAGTTCGACGAAGCTCAGGCTGTACAGATGTTACTGAATGAGGAGGAAATGTACATCAACCCGCGGGCAGTAACAATGATGAGGCAAATGTCCTTTTTCCATGGTATGGGATTAGGGCGAAAGTAGCAGGTTATCCAGAAACCCGTCCAGGTATTGCCAACTTTGCACCGTTTTGGTCTTGGGTACAAGCCAATGAATGAAGATTTGGAAGGGCCTAAAAAGGGATGGAAGGCCAATTATTCTGGAATGCTCAATGGGTACTTTGTCAAGGAAGGGAAAGATTTCCCGTACTACGACTTTCCAGAATCATGGATCGACGAAGAAACCAATCAAAAGCTGCAAGGACTGGAGATCTTTTTTGGCCATCAGTTGTCTGATACAGAAGAGAAAGAAAAAGAGGAGAAGATTCAAGTGGAAGACTGGGCCAATAAGCTTGACAGAATCGACATGGGAGCGTTGTTCAATGAAAAGATGGCACAACTGCACGTAGCCGACTCAAATTGCTTCATGATGGGCTTCAGCGCGCCAACTGACTGCACCAAGCTCATTGTCAACACAGCTACAAAGGAAGTGAAGAACTGGACCTTAGAGTCTTGTGGTGTGCATGATGTCTGTTCCGAGTCCAAGTTTGAGTCTGAGTCTGTGGTTGAGGGCACGCCTGTTTGTGCACCTCTCCCTATTTATGCTTTCGAGTTTGTAATTCCTTCTTCTTTCAATGAAATGAACAAAATTTTCGGTTACTCTGCTTTGTTTGATTTACTTCATACGCTTTTCAACGATTTTGAATTCGACGGGAATATCTCCAAAAAAATAAAACTTTTAATAAAAAGAGAAGAAGAAATGCGTGCCCAACCAATAATTTAAGAAATTTTATCAATAAATCTGAATAATGAAACTAACCTACAAAATGTATAAATTGGTTATTCTTTATCCTTAGTTGAACAAAAACAATTAATAACTTTATTAAAAGAATTCAAAGATGTATTTACATGGTCTTATGAGGATATGCCCAGAATTGATCCTGACATTGTCCAACACCATATCCCCTTATACCTTGATGCCAAACTAGTCAAACAAAAATTAAGACGGATCTGGCCAGAATGGGCTCTAAAGACCAAAGAAGAAGTTGCCAAACAAATCAACACCGTGTTCTTGATGGTAACCGAGTATCCAAAATGGGTAGCCAATATTGTGCCAGTTTTAAAGAAAGACGGTCGTATCTGAGTCTACGTGAATTTTTGGGATCTCAACAATGCTAGCCCGAAAGACAATTTTCTTTTACCACACATCGATATCTTGGTAGACAGTACAGCGGGACATGCCTTGTTGTCATTCATGGATGACTTCTCTGGGTATAACCAAATTCTAATGGATCCCAAGGACAGAGAAAAGAAGACATTCACAACACCTTGGGGCACCTATTGTTATCGTGTAATGCCGTTTGGCTTGAAAAATATAGGGGCATCATATCAGAGGGCTGCCACTACTTTACTGCATGACATGATACATAAGGAGGTCGAGGTATACATGGATGACATGATAGTCAAGTCTAAGGATCGGGATGGCCACATCACAGTACTGCAAAAGTTCTTTGAAAGGATTCGAAAGTATAAGATGCGGCTCAACCCACAAAAGTGTGCTTTTGGAGTTACTGTCGGAAAAATGCTTGGATTTATGATCACTCAACGGGGTATCGAAGTGGATCCTTTAAAGATCAGGGTAATCTTGAAAATGCCTCCTCTGAAGACCGAGTGAGAAGTCATGGGCTTTTAGGGTAAAATACAGTTCACCAGTCGATTCATCGCAAAATTGACAACTACCTGCGAGCTGCTCTTTCGTCTGTTGAAGAAAGGAGTTGAGTTTGAATGGGATCAGAAGTACCAAGATGCCTTTGATGCCATACAACAGTACCTACAAAATCCACCTATTTTGGCTCCTCTCGAACCTGATAGGCCATTGATCCTCTATTTATCAATAACTGATTTAGCTATAGGATGTATGTTGGCACAAGAAGGTGAAATTGGAGTTAAAAAGGCTATCTACTACTTAAGTAAGAGAATGACAGGATCAAAAATAAGATACACACCATTGGAAAAGACATGTTGGGCCTTAGTTTTGGCTTCCCGAAAACTAAGGCATTACATGTTGTCTTTCACAGTGAATATCATCTCCCGGATGGACCCGTTGAAGTATCTATTTGAAAAGCCGGCACTGACAAGAAGGTTGGCCCGGTGGTTGCTGTTGCTATCAGAGTTAGATTTTTAATATGTCACCCAAAAGTCAGTTAAGGGTAGGGCAGTGGCGGAATTCCTGGTCGATCAACCAGTTGAAGGAGGTGAAGACATAGAGTTCTAGTTTCCTGACGAACAACTGATGAAAGTCGGGGATGACAAGTGGACTCTATATTTTGATGGCGCATCCAATTAATACGGCTATGGAATAGGAGTCCTTCTTGTCACTCCTGACGAATCACACGTCCCTTTGTCTTTAAAGCTCAATTTTAAAGTTACCAACAATCAGGCTGAGTATGAAGCATGTTTAGCTGGATTGGAGGCAGTCTTAGAACTAGGGACAAGAAAGCTGGAAGTCATCGGGGATTCAGCACTGGTGGTTTTACAAGCGAGAGGACAATGGAAAGTCAGGGACTTAACCTTGATTCTCTATCATCAAGAGCTAGAGAAGCTGATACCATGTTTCGAATCAGTGATCTTCATTCATGTGCCGAGATTGCAGAATAAGTTCGCCGACGCACTAGCCACCCTAGCATCCATGATTAACATACCGCTCGGGATCCGAATGAGGCCTTTAATAATTGAACAAAAGAGGAAGTCGGCATACGAGATGACGGCCGCAATCGAGGAAAGAACTAACGACCTTCCATGGTACTTTGACATTCAGAACTTCGTAGAAAAAGGAGAATATCTCAAGTTTGCTAGCAAAAAGGACAAAAGGGCGATACAACGATTATCCGCATAATTTGTCATTTGCGATGGTAGACTATACAGACGAGGGCATTCTCGGATCAACAAGCTGTGTGTAAATACTGAAGAAGGCCAAGCATTGATGAAAGAGATTCATGCGGGAGTTTGTGGGCCACGCATGAGCGAAAACATGTTAGCCAAGAAGATCCTGTGACAAGGGTACTTTTGGATGACAATGGGGACAGACTGTATACAATTCGTGCGAAGGTGTCATAAGTGCTAGATTCACGCAAATCTTACGCACGTTTCTCCATCTCAGCTGTATAACCTAACATCACCATGGTCATTCTCAGTATGGGGCATCAATGTGATTGGCAACGTAACACTAAAGGCATTAAATGGGCACGAGTTCATCCTGGTGGCCATTGACTTCTTTACCAAGTGGGTGGAAGCTGCCTCCTACTCGGTATTGAAAGCCTCTCATATTGCTAAATTCATCAAGCAAAACATCATTTGCTGGTACAGAGTTCTCAATGAGATCGTCTCAGATAATGGCTCGCATTTTCAAGGGAAGGTCTTGGATCTTTTCAAAGAATACTGGATTGTGGCTCACAAGTCCTCACCATATCGGCTGCAGACCAATGGAGCAGTCGAGGCAGCAAATAAGAACATCAAGAAAATCTTGCAAAAGACGATCAACTCACATAAGGATTGGCCGGAACATCTACCATTTGCACTTTGGGGATACAGAACGTCGATCAGAACTTCAACTGGGACTTCACCATAGTCTTTAGTGTACAGGATGGAAGCTGTGCTTCTCATTGAGGTAAAAATCCCTTCGCTAAGAGTAGTGGCTGAAGCCAATATTTCAGAAGCCGAATGAAAAAGGAACCGGATGGAAGAGTTGCTCTTATTTGATGAATGGAGGCTGCAAGCTCTGTTTCATGTACAAGGATACCAAAGAAGGATAGCTCGAGCATTCAATAAGAAGGCCAATACTCGGGATCTCAAAGAAGGAGATCTGGTTCTTAAAGAAATTAGAGTTCCTATCTTCGACCCAAGAGGCAAGTTCAAGCCAAACTGGTCCGGACCGTTTTTCATCAAAACCATCATGACCGGTGGTGTAGTTATTGTTATGGATTTGAATGGCAATGTGTTCTCCATTCCAGTAAACCTCAACCAACTCAAAAGGTACTATCCTTAAGGTAAAAATAAAGATAAAATAAAAGTTCACTGAGTTGAAAATTGAAAAGGCAGCTCAGGTAAAAGTTAGAGCAGCCCGCAAGGCCGAAAACCCGAAAGGGCGATCTTGACAAAAGTTAGGGCATTACAAAAGGAGAGTGTCAATACCCGAGTGAAAACCAAGCCCGAACTACGTTATGGCCTGATTCTATTTTTTGGGATACGTAGGCAGCTTCTTTTAGGAAATCTGGCCACATTTTTTGTTTTTAACCATCTTAGAATCTAAGTAAGACTAATGCAAATTAACTTTTGAATTTTGATAATAAAGTCATTGGACTGAAGAACCTTGGATAAATTTGAACCATCTTAAAAATAAAGCGGGAGTTTTCATTACTTTGATTGGAGTTACAAAATAAAAGGAAGGGGACGTAAGTCCCAAACTCTACAAACAAAACAAAGCTGTGAAATTTCAAAACAAAGCAGAAATCCTCAAGTCATTCTCCTTTTTGTTGCCTGTTTCTCCTATTCTTTATCTTTCTTCTCCCGATCCTGCGTTAGCCATGTCTTGTACTCAGCGAAAAGCTCGGGACATTGCAGCTCCTGCATTTTCATACGTGAACGAGAAGGCCAGGCATCCTGATACAGTGTTAGAAATGGAGCCCGCAGCGCAGATGAGAATAGACGACCTCGGATACTGGGAAAGATGATCTGACTGTGACTGAATTGCCACATAATTCGATGGGGGTAATAAAAGTAGTCTGACGCAGACTGACCAGCAGAACACCAGGGTGATCCATGGTAGTCAGAGTCATGGCAGGGATCCGCCACTAGGGGCACTACCAAGTGATATCTAGACCAGTCAGAGAAGAAAGGTACTGTCACCAGGCTGCCTCGGTACTGCATATATGATAACAGGGGCAGTAAAGGAAAGCTGCAGCACTGTGTCTATCAGTAGGTGGTTTTTGTACAAGATTTACCTTCTTCATCAGCCAGATCTGCAGCAAAAGTTAGAACAGTGAGAGAAAAGCTTTGCACTATGACAGAGAGCTTGATGAAGAGAAAAGTTTGAGTTTACTTGAAGAAGTAAGGGGCTACCAGCAAAAGTAGTGGTCTCACCACGATGAACGGCATCTAGACCGAGCAGTGTCTCGGCTAGGACAAGTGGTATAAAGTCCTTTTCCATCCACATCTGGCCAGCAATGTCAACTAATGCACAGCTAACCCGCCCATCAGAAGGGACAAGAAGATACTGGGCAAGAAGACAGAAGCAAAGAGCATAACACTGCCGCAGTTGAAAGTCAAGGTCACTAAGGTCACCGATAGGGCAGAATCTGTGAATGATCATTGGTATATCAAGACAATCATCCTGTGTTAGAAGAGAGGCCTCCATCCTAGACAGGCCATAGAGCTGTATCACCTGCTGACGAGTCAAAAGAAAGAAAGTGGGAACCACAACGGGACTCCGCGGAGTTAGATCTAAAATAGTAGCAAACTCCTCCATAGTGGGGCATAGCCCTTCAAAGCCAAACTGAAAGACATGAGACTGAGGATCCCACAGTTGTGTAGCAGCTGTCAGTAAAGGCCTGTTAATCCTCATGGTCCTCAATGAGAAGAGGGCATTAAGGCTAAAAGGGGGAAAGTTTAAACGTTCGATATGGGAGAATGCCTCAATCCATGAAGAAAGGGGGTTAGCCATCTGGGTCAGAACAACAAAAAATGGGGCCTCCAGGGCTGTATTTAAAAGCCAAAAAAAGGCGAGAAATCAAAATTTCGGCAAAAGGTACGTTCAATGTGACGACCGCCACACTGGAGCCAGCGACCGCTAACTCTAAAAAGCATTGTACAGTGACGTCAGCCCTTTGACCAGGCGTCCGCCATGTTGTAAATGACAACTGCCATGTCAGTCTTGTTGAAGATGGCGATCGCCTGTCCTGTGGCGACCGCCATGTTTAAACATGGCGAGTGTGTATCAGTTTGCAGTTGGTGAGATTTGTATAAATTTTGACATTAAAATTGTGCATCCACGGCAGTGTGAACAGCAAGTAAAGAAAAGTCATATAAATAGATAAACATGGGAAGCAATAAATGGCACGAATGCTCGAAAATGCATTAAAAAGTGATAGAATGTAATAAAGTGAAAATTGGGGCATCCAGGCCCAATAAAATATAAACAGGGGCATGTAAGCCCATAAGTAGCTGGGACACGCAGACCCATGAAAACTAAAAATGTATCTGAATGTGTCATATGGATAAGTAAATCTGGGAGGGAAAGCTCTCTCTCATTAACGCCTCGGACGGACCCAGCGGGAAGAAGGACCGGCCTCCTCCGAGCCGTCGTCCTCAAAGAGTCTGTCAAATTCATCACCGTCATCACTGTCTGAAGAAGAGGATGTAACTCTGGAGCGGCTCCGGGGGGAAGAGACAGATCCTCGGGAGCGGGCTCTAGAAGAAGTACCACGGGACCCACGACCACGTGCTGAGGCAAGAGCCGGTGGTGGTACTATGCCGGTAGCAGCTACTGGTGCCTGTAGAAAGAAGCAAGAATAAGAGGATAATACAGAATAGAATGATGAAATCAAAAGAAAAATACTCACCGGTATAGGGACAAAGGGGACCCCAACTGCACGCAAAGCCGCATCTTGCTGACGGATTAGAGTCCGCATGCCGCTCACCACCAGTATGAGGCGGTCCAACTAGGCCTGATCCACTTGTCCAAGGAAATGAAAGACTAAGCAATCTAATAGAGGAAGAACAGAGAAAAAAGCAGTGAAAAGAAGTAAACCTGAGCATGCACCGATCGAAACTCCAGAGCAGGAGGGATTGGGATAGGAATGTAGAAGGGGTACCCGGCAATAAAGGCCGATACGATCTAGGGCACCTTGACAGCCCCAGCCCCAGCAGCTCCGGCAATAGCAGCAGCTCCAGCTCCTACAGCAGCGTCAGCACCAGCATTGACAACCTCCAGCGCTCGTCCCCTCCTCCTGCCACCTGGGGTAGCTGGGCCAGGTCCTCATGGACCCAGTATATGGGCCCGGGCCCAGGCGGTGTAATCTCCTTTCGCCACCAGCAGCTCAGCAGCTGAAGTCCCCACCAGCTCCAAAAGAAGATCTACTCGGCTCAGATGATTGGTCCGGCGCATACAGGCTGGAGGGACCACTGGGATCCGAAAGTGATCTAGGCCGAATGACTGGTGAACCACTCGCTCTCTTAGATAATACTCCCGTCCAAATGAACCCTCCAGTAAGATCCATCTCAAAGCAACATCCCGGCTGCGCATCAAGTCTACGCCAGCCTGATCCTCTACCCCTCTCTAGAAGTCCCAGTGAACCTGCAGAATACAATGAACGATGTAGTGTATGATAATAGCCAGTGTACAGTAATTAGTGTACGAAGCAGAAGAAAATAGAAACAGAATAGTGCAGTGAACAAAATAATGCAGAGTACAGTAAGAAGAAAATAATGATACCTGGTCGGGGGTCAGCCGATCCAGTGAGACCCAAAAGCGGTCTATATCCTTCCCCCTAGCCTTCTTCCTCTTCATCTCTTGGGACCACCGGGCTGCTCGGGGAATGACTGAAGGGTCTGCAGAAGAGTTCGCCGGGACATGAAGCCCAATGAACTCATAAGTCCATAGCTGTAAAAAGAAGATGTCAACAAGCAGATAATGGATGATAAAAGACAGAAATGAATGGAAGAGCGTAGAAACTAGAATCATACCTCCCAGGCCCTCTAATATCCCTCAATGCTGAGCTCATGGGGGAATCGGGTCAGTGTTCACATGAAATCATAAAGAGTAGGCAGAGCAGCGCCTCTTCAGTGGTATGAAGCGGCCCAATCAAGACGATCAAAGGTGCCAAGGTAGAGCAAATGGATGGTATTCTCCTTGTTCGAAAATAAAGAGGTACCAAACATGTACATCAAAAAGTCCCGGGCAACCCACTCGAAGTGGCGGGGCTCGGTGCAGTGAAAACGTTTGAATCGCTCGAAAAACCAGGTGTATCGAACCCGATCTCTGTCCATATGTGCTGGAATGGCCCCAAGAAAGTACAGTAGCGCATTAGCAGAACGAGCGACAATGGGTCTAATGGAATAGAGGCACCGTCGACACGAATGCCGGTAATGAGAGCAAAGTCAAGAAGTGTCAAGGTGGCCTCAAAAATGGTGAAATAGAAGGTGTTGGTGGTATCCTACCACCGCTCGGCCAGGGCAGTCAACCATACCCGGTCGTTGCTCGCCCTACCCAACAAGGGTATGAAATGAGCAAAACTGGAGGCGTCGATGTAGGCCCGACTAGGAGCAAGGAGGGCATCATACCACTCCAATACCTCCCCAGAGGTAGAACCTCCAAAGCCTCTAACATAATGACCAACCTGAAAAGATAAAAACAGGCAGAGAATATATAAAGAACAGATCGAGCAAGCAAAGTGCAGAAAAATATCTGAAAGCAAAACCCTAGGTTCGTGTGTAAGTGATGACCCTTCGATTCTTCGAAGCCCTAGAAAACTACGCACCCAAACCCTAGGTTCATGTGTAAGTCACAACTCTTCGATTCTTCCAAGGCCTAAAAAACTTGGTACCCTAAGACCTGGTACGCCAGGCAAACCTTTCTAACCCTAGGTTCGTGTGTAAGTGACGACTTTTCGGTTCTTTCAAGCCCTAAAAAACTAGGCACCCTAACCCTAGGTTCGTATATAAGTGACGACCCTTCAGTTCTTTCAAGCCCTAGAAAACTAGGCACCCTATGCCTTGGTAAGCCAGGCAAACCTTCCTAATCCTAGGTTCGTGTGTAAGTGACGACGCTTCGGTTCTTCCAAGCCATAGAAAACTAGGCGCCCGAACCCTAGGTTCGTGTGTAAGTAACGAACCTTTAGATCTTCCAAGCCCTATAAAACTAGACACCCCAAGCCTGGTAAACTAGGAAAATCTTTCTAACCCTAGGTTTGTGTGTAAGTGACGACCCTTCGGTTCTTCTAAGCCCTAGAAAATTAGGCACCCTAACCCTAGGTTTGTGTGTAAATGACGACCCTTCGGTTCTTTCAAGCCCTAAAAAATTAGGCACCCTAACCCTGGGTTCGTGTGTAAGTGACGACCCTTCGGTTCTTCCAAACCCTAGAAACTAGGCACCCCAAGCCCTGATAAACTAGGCAAATCTTTCTAACCCTAGTTTCGTGTGTAAATGACGACCCTTCGGTTCTTCCAAGCCCAAGAAAACTAGGCACCCTAACCCTTCGATTCTTCTAAGCCCTAGAAAATTAGGCACCCTAACCCTAGGTTCGTGTGTAAGTGACGACCCTTCGATTCTTCTAAGCCCTAAAAAACTAGGCACCCCAAACCCTGGTAAACTAGGTAAATCTTTCTAACCCTAGGTTCGTGTGTAAGTGACAACCCTTTGGTTCTTCCAAGCCCTAGAAAACTAAGCACCCTAACCCTAGGTTCATGTGTAAGTGACGACCCTTCGGTTCTTCCAAGCCCTAGCTCTAGAAAACTAGGCACCCTAACCCTAGGTTCGTGTGTAAGTGATGACCTTTCGGTTCTTCTAAGCCCTAGAAAACTAGGCACCCCAAGCCCTGGGGCGCCAGGAAAATCGTCTTAACCTTAAGTTCGTGTGTAAGTAACGATCCTTTGGTTTTCGCACGTCCTAGTAAAAGACTAAGAACCCTAAGCCCTGGTATGCTAGGCAAATCTCTTTAAAAAGAATAAAAATAAAAATTCAAGCCTTTTATTTTGTGATTTTTACTAAAATAATCGCCATTTCTTTTTATTATTATCCTAAGTGTTCCTACTGTTTTAATCTCCATAGCAAAGGAACCTAAGCTAAGTTCAAATCCCAAACATCACACATCAATCATCATCCATATTAAAATATATCACCAAAATAAATCATCATTCATCATCATATGGGGGATCCTAGGTATGCGTCTACGTTTGATATATCATGCTTTGGTATTGAACAAGTTTGGGAAACTTATCGATGGGCGCTGGCGAGAGATGTGGTGGTCGGGCTCCCGCAAAAGTACATCGACAGCAATGGAGTCTGTGGGTGGCTCGTATTGCCTCATCTCACTCGAAAGCAAGCGGTGAGGAACTTGGGTGTATGTATGTGGATCGAAGGGCGCTGGGTGGCCCTCTCCAGCGTCGAGATCCAAAAAGTTTGCCATCGCGGCCTCAGCAGCCTCATCTGCAGCCGCTTGTGCCTCGACAGCTGTCCGTGCCTCCTCCTCAGCCTAACGGGAAGAACACTCCGCCTCGAATACAAGAGCGTCCATAGCAGTAGAAGGCTGCGTGGAGGTGACCTCGCCGGTAGGAAGACTAGAGGTTGTGCCCCTGAGAGTCCCCATGGAAGAACTCCCTGTAGCAGAAGGACCCCGTTGTGCCCCGAGATCATCATCTCCATGGCCCTGGCTCGTCATGAAGAGGAATGGGATCACAAATAAAAGGGTAAACATCGTGCGAATGATAAGAAGTAAGAAGGAGCAGGAGAAAGCTCAGAGGCAAGGAAAGTGAGAAGGAGTTCTGAGATAGAGGCGAGAGAGAACGAAGAACTAGAGAGAGGGAGTAGAGGTGAGAAATGAGATCTGTCCCGCGCAACCTGGGGGTTTATGCGCATCTCAAGATGTTGACCGACATGTTCAATGGTAGCGACTGCTAGGTTTTTCAAACGACACATGGCAACCACCAACTTTGAGGGAATTTTGATCCGGTGATCGCCATGTCAGACGGATTTTGTCTTGGCGTTCGCCACCTTATCAAGCGTCATGTCGTGCTTTGTTAACCATCATCGCGTTTTGGGGTTTTCACCAAGGGGCTGTTTGGGTGGTAGGTTTGTTTCGTGTGTATTTTGTGTGTTCTTGGGGTTTATTTTTGTTTGTAGAAATTATGTGCATCTTTCATTAATTTTGAGTTGTATATGTGTGTTTTTCAAAAAAAAAAATTTATGCGCATATGTTTTTCAAAAATAATTTTTGAATCTAGTGTGTTTTTCAAAAAATGAAATGTCTCATGTGTGCTTTTCTCTTGTGTCTTTCATGATTTTCATTACAAATTTTTGGGTCTTAACTCGACCTATTAATTTGTAGTTTTCTTCCTGATAAATTTAATTTTAAGCCGTAACTTGGCTTTTAATTATTTTTATCCCGCACCTCGTTTCAATTTTTTAGGTCTTAACTCGACCTATTAATCCGTGATTATCCTTTTCGATAAAATTAATTTCAAGCCATAACTTAGCTTCTAATTATTTCTATCTCGTTTTAATTGTGAGGTCTTAACTCGACCGATCAATTGCTTTCCTGGTTAAGATATTTTCTTGGATCTTAACACGATCATTTTGATCATTTTATTGCCAGCTGAGTTCTTAGATCTTAACTCAATCTCTGACTTTCTTGTTTATGCTTCCATTAGATCTTAACTCGATCTCTAGGATTTGTTCCATCTTTAGCATCTGCATCATGTTAGCATCTGCGTCATGCTAGCATCTGCATCATGTTTCGCATCCTTACATTGTGCCCCGTGAACTATGTTTTGGTCTGATCCCCAGCAAAGGGGTACATAGGCAGCTCAATGAAAATTCGAGTACGACCAACATCATATGCATGCTTGTGTGTTTGTGGCCTAAGATTGATGGTTCGGTCAAATGGATGTTGTCTCTATATCTTTGATATAACTTGCATCACGCATTGTTATGCAAGTTATATCAAAGAGGGGCAACTGTAAACACTCTAATTTGACCCCACCCAATCTTAGGTGAATTCGATGATAAAAACAGGTGGAATGGTGCTTCAGTTCGATCCTCGAAAAGTGATCCAAGCTCGGCATTTGAACGCAATCATCAAAAACCTTCAAACCAATGAAATTTTGTCGAACCACCAATAACTTGTCGTGCAAGTCATTCTCAATGTGACGACCGCTATGTTCATTATGGCGACCGTCAATAGAACTTCTTGAAAAACCTAGCCAAAAGTGGCGACTGCTACCTCCAACATGGAGACCGCCAATAGAACCTTGTGGAACTTCTTTTAAACATGGCGACCGCCATGTTGAACCTGGCGACCGCCAACTCTAAATGGCCTGACGTGTCCCAAAACGTGGCAGCATCTCATTGGTTGAAGAAATCTATAAATACCGTACCCCCTGGTACGTTTTTAGAATAGAATTTTAGTAAGAGGTTTAGTGAGAGAAGCTCTACCGAGTTGCCGAGCAATTTCGAGTCCCGACGCCGAAACCCTGCTGAAATACCGAGATCCGAACCTCCGATGCCTACATTGAAAGCTTTGTTTGGATAATCGCCCGAGGACTGGTCCATCCAAGCACATTTCTCCAACTTGAGGAATTCTAAGAAATCCAGATATTTTGTTTGGATCCCCGATC
>JAUMHN010418148.1:0-13568 GCA_032360265.1 Heliamphora ciliata
AATTTAATACATTTCTCATCATTTTAAGCTAAAAAGAAAGTAAAAAGTCACTTTTTGGCACATTTCTCAAGATGGTCGACCACTAAGAGGTATTTTTGGCATTTTTGATATTATTTTGTCCTTTGCTACTTAATTGTACTTAAATATTTGATTTAAGATATCCATATGTCAAAATTTAAATTTTTACGTCTTTTTGCTATACTAGGGGCAAAACGGTCATTTTATCATATTTATGATAATTTTTTATTTTTAATTCATTATTTCATGATATATTCTTAATTTAGAATGTTAAGAGACTCTTCAGGTGTTAAGGCTTTGTTGCCTGAGTTTTGGATCTTGTTGGGGTTTTCGGGCTGAACTTATGGTTCTCGAATTGAGTTAGGGTTTTTGAGTTGAGTTAAGATTTTTAATCTTCTTCGTACTCTATGGTCTCATGGACTATCCATCAAAAATACTAGGGTTTGGATTGGGTCTTTACACGAGTTGTTAATAAGCGGGTTGTTACAACTAGGGTCTGTACCGGGTCGTTACATAGGGTGAGAAACGGCCCATATGGAAGGGTATGTCTTTTGGACCCTTCTTTAGAAAGCATCCATTGACAAATTAAAGATGGAAGGCCAAGGGATTTTTCTATGTAGAGACACCATAATATAAAGCAATCAAGATATGAGATGTAGGTGCAAGATCCACTACAAGGTAATATGTTATAAGTGATGATGAGATGTAAAATTTTGGCCTCAAGTGTGAGTTGGGAGTAAGATGGGGTGAGGGCAAAATTAAGAGGAGATTCATTCATGATCATGGGTAAAAAGATTTGGGGAGAGAATTCTTGTGCCATGATCCATGATGAATATGAAATTTGTGGACTTATAAAAGTGCCACTACCCATTCCAAAAATACTTGTATTGTTTTGATCAGAAAATCAGTTTGTTTTTTCGTAAAGATAGGTAGCAGATGAGTGTAGCGATCATCTGGATGAGTTTTATTTTCTTTGATAAGATTTACATAAAATAAACGAGTAATTTGAGGAAAAACACCTTTAAGTTGATAGAATAGGTATGGTCCCCAACCAAGCCTAGCTATTAGACGTAAAATGTGAGGAAAATAAGAATCCATGAAACGTATGTCTAGAATTTTACCGAAGATAGGGTCGAGGGACTGGTGATGAGTCTTGTAAGGAGCTTCGACTCTATCCGTGGAGAACCATTTGTCATTTTCATTGGTGGTGTCGTCCCTTGCGATTGATTTCCCTTTTCCTCCTCTAGTTCTAGGAGCCATTTGATGTTGAAAGAGAGGATTGAGAGTTTTAGAGTGATGGTGGATGAAGATTGGAATTAAATGAAACCTTTTCAGGGAAAAACCAAGGTATTTTGAGTCCTAGGAGAGAGAAGTCGAGAGTGGGAAATGAAGGGACAGAGCTGGAAGTACTGTTTGGTGCCCTAGGGTTTTATAGCCCCAACGGTTGAGTCGACTAGATGAGTCTTCAGTCGACTAGTTTTGTGGTCAATCGACTGGAAGTTGCTCTTTTTCACGATACTGAGTTCCTATTAGTCGCCTGAAGTGAAGTGTTTTTATTTATTTTAAAACATTTTTTAATTAAATTCATACAACCTCACAAACATGCATTAGGCCTAATTATCTTCTTATTACGAAAAATCGATCTTCATTAAAAGGTTTAGTAAAAATATCAACCCATTGTTCACTAGTGCATACAAATTCTAAAAATGTATCACCGTTTTGCACATGATCACAAAGAAAGTGGTGTCTTACCTCAATGTGTTTTGTTCGTGAATGTAAAATTGAATTTTTAGAAATGTTTATTGCACTTGTATTATCACATTTGATTGGCACAACATCATAATTCAATTTAAAGTCTTGAAGTTGTTGTTTCATATATAAAATTTGTGCACAACAACTACCCGTAGCCACATATTCGGCTTCGACAGTAGATAAGGCTGCTGAATTTTGTTTCTTAGAGAACCATGAAACAAGTGATTTTCCTAAGAAATGACAGGTTCCACTGATGCTTTTGTGATCAATTTTGCAACCGGCAAAATCCGCATCTGAATAACTAAGCATTTCAAAGGAAGTAAATTTTGGATACCATAAGCCTATATCTATGGTGCCCATTAAATATCTTAGGATTCTTTTTACTGCAGTTAAGTGTGATTCTTTAGAACATGCTCGATATCATGCACACATACACACACTGGACATTATATCAGATCTACTTGTAGTTAAATATAATAAGCTACCAATCATACCTCGGTAGAGCTTAGTGTCTACCGATTTTCCGTGCTCGTTTTTGTCGAGTTTGGTTGAGGGACTCATTGGAGTTTTCAAAACCTTGTCGTCTTTCATGTTGAACGTTTGAGCAATTCCCGTACATATTTTGATTGGTTAATGAATGTTCCATTCTTCACTTGTTTGATTTGAAGTCCGAGGAAGAATGTGAACTCACCAATCATACTCATCTCGAACTCTTTTTGCATGCATAAAGAAAATTCTTTGCACAATTTTTTATTAGTAGCACCAAAAATAATATCATCCACGTATATTTGTACGATAAGCATATCTTTATTGTTTATTTTGATAAATAATGTTGTATCAATCTTTCCTCTTGTAAACTCATTTTCTAACAAAAAATTACTTAATCTTTCATACCAAGCTCTAGGATCTTACTTTAAACCATACAAAGCTTTTATTAGCTTAAATACATGATTTGGATAGTGACAATATTCAAAATCAAGTGGTTATTCAACATATACTTCCTCATTTATAAAACCATTTAGAAAAGCACTTTTTACATCCATTTGAAAAAGTTTAAAGTTCCTAAATGATACATATGCAAGTAACATACGAATGGCTTCCAACCTATCTATAGGTGCATAGGTTTCATCAAAATCAATTCCTTCTTCTTGATTATAACCTTGTGCAACTAGTCTAACCTTGTTACGGACAACAATGCCATTTTCATCCATTTTATTTTTATATACCCATTTAGTTCCAATTATTGTATGATCTTTAGGCCTAGAAACTAAATTTCAAACTTTATTTCTTTCAAATTAGTTTAATTCTTCTTGCATGACTATTATCCAATATTCATCTTCAAGTGCATCATTTATATTTTTAGGTTCTTCTTGTAAGAGAAAAGCAAGATGATCACAAATATTTTTAATGAAGATTGAGTTGTTACCCCTCGTGAAAGTTCACCTATGATTTGATCCATAAGGTATTCACTGTTGTCCATTCCTTTGGCAGTTTTTTATGGTCATTTTGATCTTGAGGCTCATAAACCTTGATACTTTTGCCTTTGTCTTCCTTGATTTGCATTTCTTCTATCCCTTTGTGAATATCTAGATCATCATCATCTGGAGTCTTGGAAGAGAAAGGGTTAGCTTCATCAAAAGTTATATGAATGGATTCGACTAATGTTATAGTTCTCTTATTATTGTAAACTCTATAAACTTTAATATTTGTACCATACCAAAAAGAAATTCCTTATTCAAATTTTGACTCAAATTTTTTCAATTCATCTTTATCATTTAAAATAAAACATTTATATCCAAAGACATGAAAATAAGAAATTTTGGGCTTTCTATCATTCCATAGTTCATAAGGAGTTTTATTTAAATAGTATCTTATGAAAACTCAGTTAAGTACATAACAAACAGTATTTACTACCTCGGTGCAAAAATATTCAAGAAATTTATGTTCATTTAGTATTATTCGTGCTATTTCTTATAAAGATCTATTTTTCCTCTCAACAACTCCATTTTGTTGAGGAGTTCGGGACACTGAAAAATTATGAAAAATTTCATTTTGATCACAAAAATTTTCAACATCTTTATTTTTAAATTCTCCTCATCTATCATTACGAATGTGTAGAATAGAATAACTCTTTTCATTTTGAATTTTTCTACATAGTTTGGTAAACATATGACATACTTCATCCTTTGATGCAAGAAATAACACCCACGTATATCTCGAAAAATCATTAACTATAACAAAACAGTATACTTCATTAACTATCAACCAGAAGTGTATTATCAATGGATAGGGAGGATTCCTTACCTACATTACCTATACGAATGATTTTACCTTTTTCGTTGTCTCCAAAGGTTACATAACCTCCATCCTTAGGTGTTAAGCTTGAGAATTTTGATTTGTCGCCCGTCAAATGTCTTGAGTATCCATTACCCAAGTACCATTTATCTTTGATGAGAAGGATCTCAAACATACCTACAAGACAATTTAGTAATTTTCTTTGATACCCAAATTTTTTTGGGTCTTATAGGATTAGTGTCTTTAACTCTCCAAACTATTTTTGAGACACCATTATTTCTTTTTAATGGGCAATCAAATTTAATGTGTCCACTTTTCTTGCAATGAAAACAAATTACATTTTCATAAATATTTCTTGAATATAAACTTAAAAAATTCTTCGATTCTTTTACAAAATAATTTTTAGATTTGATTTTTACTTCTCCATTGAAACCAATTTCTTCTTTATTTAATGACCTTATTTGTGCTCCTAAAAGTTTTTCAAAGTTTTCTTTTCCATTTGTGAAATTATAGATGATTTTTAAATAATCTTCCACTTTTCTTTTTAGTTCACAAAAAATATCATTTTTAATATTTTTACCTTTTAAATTCTTGAGTTCTTTTCTTATAACATCAATTTCTTTTTCCAATTTAGAAATTTTTTTTCAAAATTTTTTGTTAATTTATCAAATTTAACTTTTAAAATGAGTTTCTCTTTTTTCAAAGATTCAATTTACAAACCATGCTCTTTAGACATGTTTTCTTTTTTATTTTTAGCATTTTCATTTAAATTTTTAATTTCTCAATTTCTTTAGAAAAGTTTTTATTTTTATTTTTTAATTTTACATTTTTCTTTTCTAATTTCAAAAGACTCTTATGTAAATTAAATAATTCATTTTTAAGTTCATCATATGACGACATGGAGTAAAAAGAAATAGATTCATTACATGAGTTAGAATGAGAATTTACCTCTTCGTCTATACTTGCCATCAAACAGAAGTTGGTCATTTTGTCGTCACTTGAGCTATTGCTTGACTCGTTTGAATCTGAGTCATCTAAGGTCATCACCCTTAGATTTCTTGCTTCGAAAATGGCTATAGTCTTAGCTTCCCAAATAGGTGGCGCAAGGCTTTGAGCACTTTCTTTAAAAGCTCATAAGATTGGTAAATTTTTTCGAGTGCATTAAGAGAAATAATAATATGAGTAAAACAAGTGTACATGTTAGAGATAGTTTTATCATCATTTATCTTAAAGCTTTCATACTCACTAATTAATATATCAATTCTAAATTCTTTAACATCTTGAGTGCCTTTATAAGTAATTTCTAACTTCTTCTATATTTTTTTAGCACTTTTACATGTCATTATGCGATTATATTCATTAGTATCTAAAGCACAATGTAAGGCATTCATAGCACTAGAGTTTATTTGAAATTGTTTCATATTATTTTTATTCATTTCTTCTTGTAGTTTAAAAACTTTTTTATCCTCTACAGTTTTAGTAGGAGTAAAATTACCTTGGACGATCACTATCCAAGCCCTTCAATCCATGATTTGAATAAAAATTCTCATTCTTTGCTTTCAAAAAGTGTAGTTAACACCACAGAAAATTGGAGGCCTTGTAGAGAATTGACCTTCTCCAAACGGGGATACACCAATACCTGCTATAGATCTTTTTCACAAAAATTTGTTAAGAATAATGTGATTGGCTCTGATACCAATTGATAGTTTATGTGCAATCCCAAGAGGGGGGTAAATTAGATATTTAAAAAAAAGATTGTTTAAATATTGACACAAGAGTAGATATTTTAATTCACTTATAAGTAATATTCAAACTTCTTGTTTTAAAAAATTAAAGCACAAGTATAGATTTTAACTTACAAGATTTAAAAACTTCTTATTTGAAAAATTAAAACACAAGTATGAAATTTAATAATAAATGATGAAATGTGTGTGATGCAAATGTAAGTAACAATACAATAATGAAAATGAAAAGTAAAGTAAGTTAGAGATACGACACCAAGATTTTATAAGGTTCGGCGCAATGACCTACGTCCTTACCCCAAGCCAACCGTTATGAGAATTTCCACTATTACTCCTTCAATAGGCGGAGCAGTCTCTCTCCTTAGTCTAGGCGGAGTAGTCTCTCTTGAGAATATTTCCTTCTCAAGTATCCCAATCCTTATAGGCAGATTAACCTCTCTTGAAAAACACCCTTCTCAAGTACAATAGAATGAAATGAAAGTATACAAAGAAATGCTTCTTCAATGGGCGGATGAGTACAATAAGTTAACACACTAACTCACTTCTCAAAGAATATATCAATGAAGCTCTGTGAGAATCGATAAGACTTTTTCTCTCAAAAATATAATTGAAAACTCATGAAATTAAGCACAAGAAGTAAGTATAAGAGAGATTTGATTGGAATGTTTGAAGTGAGTAAAACTAGAGCAAAAGGGCTCTATTTATAGACCAAAGGTCTTGACTAGCCTTTGGACTAAGTATGGCAATGTCAAACTAACCATTTTAGTCAAAATTTTGAAATTAAGCTCATTCAGTCGGCTGGAATAGCCCAGTCAGTCAACTGGATCGATCTTCTGTCGACTGGACTTAGTGGTCAGTCGACTGAACCACTCTAGATCCAATTTTCTTTTTGGCAGTCCAATTTTAGTCGACTGCATGCTATGCATTAGTTGACTGAACTTATAAATGTCCAGAATTTTTTGTTTTCAAAAAGTTTTTTATCACTTCTTCTTTTGAAAAATATTTTTAGGATTCCTATGAGTTTCAAAATATATAATCATGAGTTTCGTAAATTTACAAAGATCTTAATATTGAAACAAATGAAATTTAATAACTTTGTCTTCAATCCCTCAACCTTTTCCTTGTTCCAAACACCTTGTAGCCAAAGTGTATGATTTGACATATTTTTTCATGACTTTCACTTTGTATTTTTGTTTGTGCTTAATCACATATTTCCTGTAAACTCAATTTGCACAATTAGATATTTAGATTTGTTATCATCAAAACAATCATTAAAATCTTGTTAGGCTAACAGAAAGTAACGATAGTAGTTTAGAAGATGATACACATGAGAATGACGTAGCAAAACTATGCTTTATGGCAAAAGAAGATAATGATGTATGCTATGATCTTTTTTCTTTTGAAGAATTGTAAATTTTTTTTAAATAATTCCATTCCGAATTTAAGAAAATGGGAGCAAATAACACTATTCCTAAATGGGTAATTTCCACTTTTTCAAATAAAATAGAAAACGTAAAATATGTGCTCAAAACTTGAACCAAAACGTCAAAATGCACAGAAAAAGAAAACAAACTTTTGAAAGACAAGGTTAAAGACTACTTTATTTCTTTGCAAGTTCGCCCAAGGAGAAAAAAATCTAAACAAATTTTTGAGAAATCAAATATGTGCTTATGATAAAACAGGAATAAAATATTAACCAAAGAGAACAAAAATTTGTTAATACTATTTTCACTAAAGCATCCGGATCTCACACTACTTACATTGTAAAGACTCAAATTTTAGGTCATAAAGTAAATAGAAAATGAAATAAAACTTGAGTTTAAAATCCAAGTTAAGAAATTAGATTGAGTTTAAAGTTTCAGGATGAAATTCTTAGATCAAACTATTCTTAAGAAGGACTAACCTAACCAAAAGGCTTTTTGAACCCAAACATGAGTTGGGCTAGGCTCAACTTGATGTTAGTTTCTATTTTAAATAGTTAGTCCAAGATTCTTTAAACTCAAAATAAATATCAAAAGTTTATGCTTAAAACTCAAAATAAGGCCCAAAATCCAAAATAAGTTCCAAAACTCAAGAATACGGCTCAGAGAATTTTTTTATCTTCCTTATAAAAATATAAATGACATATTATGGGAATGTTTGGCCAAGCTTCTGTTACTGATTTTAACTATAAGTTATAATTTTTTTCAAACACTCACAACTTTTGTTATAACTTTTAACTATTTTTTTTTTCTATTTTAGTTACAAGTTACAATTTTTACAAAGCACTCACAACTTCTGCTATAAATTACAATCTATAAGTTATTGACAGTAATATTCTCGAACACCCCTTATGTATATATATAAGAGTAATATTCTCGAGCACCCCTTATGTATATATATAAGAATATCAAGGGAGGCCATCCACCTATGGGGATGTGAGGCCTATTTAGCATTTCAATTTTTTTTCAAAGTCTAGTAATTAGCTTAATCACTAAAAGTCAAATAAGTCCATCAAGCCATCACTTCAACTTAATCCGTGTTTTCTAATAATCCCTAACAAGGCCTAAGTCATGCTTGGGCACCAAGACTTAGTTGCTAGGCAACTAGTTAGTTGGTTCTCTTCAATAGAAACCAAACGAACCCTTGGAAACTAACTAAGCTTGGGCTTCAAGTTTGATGAAGGGTAGAAAGGTCATTTCCACTCTTAAGCCTTTTCAATAAAGAGAGAACATCTTCCCCCTCTCTCCCCATTTCGTGATTAAGGTGACTTTGGTATTAGTATATGGCATTATTTGGCAAGTTATTTCAAAAGCTGCTTGATGGGCATCTCAAAATCTCTAAGGGAGTAAGAGTTGATTTTTTATCTCAGTTAAGAAGTAACTTGAGATTTAAAACGTAAGGACCAGGCTTCTGAACCTCAGGGTTAGCACAGAAAAAAGATATAGAGACATGTCGCGAATTAAAAATTCAAAAGCTAAACCTTATAAATGAATCCCAGAACGAAAACCCTAAAATAGAAAAGTAATTCCTTTAATCCAAACAATTATTTAAATATCGCAAAATAATAAAACTTAGAAACCTCAAAGTCCTATAAAATAACAATTAAACTTAAACAATGAATAAAAAATCTAAAATATAATCATTAAAAATAATAATAATAATAATACTATTTAATTATAAACTAAATACTAAGTCCGTTACAATAATAATATTATTATTCATTCACTATTATTAGTATTGAAATAAGCCTTTGATTTTATCAAGAGAATTAGGCTCTATGAGTGGAGTTAGGCTCTATGAGTAGAGTTAGGAATCAATAACAGAAAGAAATTAAAACACTAATTTATGGAGGAAGAAATAGTGGGTCTGCCGCCCACCACGCCATCGTCGGCCGTGAACCACAAATCGTAATAATAAATGGTGTCATAATAATCTTAAATTTTAAAAAATAATAATCCAAACATAAAACTAATAAATTAATTCAATTTCATAAGAAAAATAATCCAAATTATACATTAAATTAATTTTGGGCTCATTCTTAAACAATATAGTACAAATATACTATTAAATAATAAAAAGAACAAATCAATTTTTTTTAGTCATAAAACTCACACCAATCGAATTCCCCCATTTCTCTCTCTCGCTCTCTCTCATTACTTCTCTTACACACTAATAATTTCACACATATTTCACCACCAACCTTACATATTCCATAATCCCCCACAATTCATATGACTTCCACTTCACAACTTCCAAAATTTGTAACTCCCACACTCCATCATGTCTTCCACTAACTAAAATGATTATAAAAGCAACACCTCTCCTTCTAATTTTCAACCAAATAGGGAGAGTGAGAGTCACAATTAGGTTTTTTGTTCTCTAAGTGTTCTCGAAAGTTTGGAGAAAAAGAAAAAGCAAGGAGGAACAAGAATAAAACTCCATTAAGGCCAAGTTTGAGGTTTTATCACTAAAGCCTATATTTGATCTTGAAAGTAAGTTAAACTCTCTAAAATTCTCTCTTCTTACTCAAATCTAAATCTATCTCAACAAATTTAGGAGGTAAAATAAGGATCCTATATCAAGGAAGCAAGGGAAATTAAGTTAAAACCAAGATTATGGGTTGTTTTGGTCATTCATCAAGTTGTGATTTTAGGCTTTTATGCTAAACGAGTAGAAAAATAGTCCACTTTACCACTTTTTAAAAAATTCCCGACAAATCCACTTAGGCCAATTTTTATGTCCAGAGTTAAATTTTTGAGTTATTTTTCATCTAAAATTTAATTGGAGTGATTTGACCAGATAAAATTTCCTTAAACTTGATTTTACCAAACCTTGTTGTTTTTTGACCCATTCTATTTAACGAATTTTTGCCCCTATCTAGAAGCACATTTTGGCTTAGTTGTCTTCATAAGAAATATTTTTAACATGTATATCTATCACCCTGTAGAATTTCATGGTAAACAAATGTCGTTTATTATGGTAAACGAATTTTACAATCAGAGCCAAAGATGCTAAGTTTTTAAAGAAGTTGATTAGTGTTGCTTAAGTGTGTGAATATTTGTGTTATGTTTATATTTTGCTATGAATGAGATTTGTTGATATTATTATAGTACTCAAAATATGTTAAAAGTAGTTAAACACCTTGTGTTGAAAGCATGATTAGTGGGCCAAATATACGTATAAAAAATCAAACGATGAACTACGAATGAACTTTATTCTTTGAAATGAACTTGGGGTTTTGACATAAGTGTAGACATCTCGATTTGACCCCGTCGAATCTTAGGCTTATCCGGGTGTGTCCAATGATGAAAATAAGTGGAATGATGTCTCTAAATAATCGTCGAGAAGCAATTCAAGTTCAGTACTATGAGAAATTGAACCACAAAACCCCAACCTTGAGGCCGCAACCTTCGAACCTCGCGACAGTGACAAGAAACCCTTGGAAACCCTAAAAACTGTCATAACCATAACCTTCAATTCTTGTGATCGTGCTCTTCACTGACGCGACCGCAACAAGAACTTTTGGAAACCCTGTCATATGTGGCAGTCGTAACATCCATCCCCACAGTCGCAACCTTCAAAGGTAGAATCGCAAATTTCAAGGAATATTCTAAGATCCAGAATGTGCTAGTACCTCCTTAGTTGGCATTTTCTATATAAATATACCTTCGATACGATCTTGAAGAGGAGGAAGGATAATTGAAAGTATGTCGATACTTTGTCAGTCAAACTACTCACCCATAGCCCGTACTGTTGCCCTTTTACTTCCGAGTACTGGAATTAGAGATTTCTCGAGTAATCGAAAGAATGACCATTGCATCCCCACGACTTGAGGATACATCCGAATACTACATTCCAAGTATATTTGCACAATCCCCAACATTTCTCTCTCCACACCTTCTATCCCCGTGGAGAGGTCGGGTTAAATTTTTAATTTTAATATTGTTATTTGCATGTTCATTATCTTGTTATTCATATGCTTTAGTCGCGTATTCTCATATTTTGATGTGATTTTGTCATTTCTATCATGCTATTCATATGTCATTCTCCTCATTCGTAGTCCGTGGTTCATTTTTATAATTTGTTGCCATTGAATTTTGTCGTCTCAATTATCTCGTTTGAGTGTTTAATTGTCGAATGCTTGAGTATCGAGCTTTTCATGATTTCATTGTGTTTTGGTTAAAGTAATCATAACATGTTTTTGTAATTCTTTTTCATACCGTAGATACATTACACATTCACACCCCAACACACTGTTTCTTAAAATTCATCAAGCATTGCCTACATTCCTTGCGGAAGCAACACCGACGCAACAATCAATGTTGCTTCCGCAACATTATGGCACCTACATCCTTGCGGGTGGAACAACCGATGTTGTGGGCGTAATATTTTAGCCTATTTTCCTTACGACCGCAACCTCTGTAGGTTACGACCACAAGCTTTTTTTTTGTTTAGTAGCTTAATTTTGCTGTTTCAACCTTCTATTAATAACCTAAGGTGTCCAGTTTGTTAGAGGTAAAACTGCTAAGATTATTATTTTTCCAAACGATTTTTTGATAAAAAATAATTGGACGAGCAATCGCCGAAACGAGCTCCAGATAAAACTTTTGACATCGAACGATCAAAATAAAACTCGTGCAACCAAAGTTAATTTTAGAACAATACCTTTTTCGATCGATTCTCCAACTACGATTTTTGATTTCGAGTTGAAGCTCCCATCAGACGTTCTACTGTATTTTCTTATGCGATTCTCGAATGTAATGTGAACTACAATGCATCGAGAACTCGTACCGGCAAAACTTGGTCAGCTTTAGTCTTGAAGACAAGTTCAGAAAATGGTTTAGCTTACCCGCATATTTATAGGATTACAACAGGGACCTATGGAGTAATTATGAATCAAACTTCTAGTGTGACATAAATACCCATCCAGCGGTTTCTACAATTAAGCAAACTTCACAGCATTATCTGTAATTATGAAAACCTTGCAGCAGTTTCTGTAATTTCTATAAAATACTAAATTACAGTTCATACTACTAAAGAACTATAATTGCACTCTAACCCGTAATCTCAAGACCATCTTGCATTGAGCTCATGTTATTAAATGCTTAATATTTTTTCTCACGTTAAGATTCCCAATACCCGTTAATTAAATTTAATTATTGATAATTTAATTTAATCGGAATCTTTAAATTCCTCCTTCCGCTCAATTTATTTGACCGTCGGATAATTAAATCTATTTGTAGGGTTTGGTCTAGTTAAAACTTATAACCTTCCTTAAGGGAGTGTCGTCAATCCTGATCATTCGAGACATGGATTCCGTCAATCCCAATCATGAGTATGAGTTGTAGTTATGCTGGGAAGAGCACATGTTATGGCTGTATGGGGATGTGTAAAGGCTCCTGCGACGAGTATCAGTTCTGTGGAATTCCTACGGGAATGTAGGTCAATGGTTTGGTCGATATCCTAGTGATTAGGAGATTGCGTTTGGGAACCGTGCTAGGTTCATGTGGTTGGCTTAATGCTGAGATGACGTATCCTGGGTTTGATATGTCTGGAGGTCGTTTGTGTTCCACCTTAGGTTCAGATATGGGTATGTTGTTTGCCGATGAGAACGAAGTGTGGAGTGATAAGGTTCAGCAGTGTACCGTGTGATTTGGCTAGCCTAGGGTGATAGGTGAGAAATCGTAGGATACGATGCTTGTGATCGTGTGTGCCTTGAGGGCAGAAGGGCGGAAGGTATCTGCATGGTTGTCGGGGTTATTAGTAACTCTGAATGAGAGGTCCCAGGATTGGGTTCCCTTTGTATGACGCTGTTCCATGGGCAGTGGGCTAGAGGCGGTAATGTGATTATGGTTTCCCTAGCAGGAATTAGATTATGTAGCGCAACCTTGTAAAGTAAAGTTTTAGGCATAATGGGATGTGTTGTACGAGGTACGTGGATTGATGGTGTTCACGCATGTGAATGAGGTCAGAGAGAGCTTGGTGTAGCGGATGATCTGAGTTGTGTGATCGGAGTTAACAGCAGCTGTATGATTGTAGCCGATGTGGCATCGAGGTAGGACTTATAGAGGTCTTAGAGGCTAGTGTTGAGGAGTACTCCCATTACGCTAAGGTTGGGTCATGGTTTCTTGTTTCCCTTTTTCTTTCCTTTAGATGGAAGGAGACAGAGAGTTTTTTTGTAGACGATTGTTTGGAGCGATTTGTTTTCATCTCGGGTGGAAAAAGATGCCAGGTTCTTGAGTGGTTCAGGTTTTGGTTGTGTTATGAGATTATGGAATC
>JAUMHN010418158.1:0-13565 GCA_032360265.1 Heliamphora ciliata
ACTCCTATTCCATAGCCATATTGATTGGATGTGCCATCAAAATATAGAGTCCATTTGTCATCCCCAACTTTCATTAGCTATTCGTCAGGAAACTAGAATTTCGTGTCTTCATCCCCTTCAACTGGTTGGTCCACCAGAAATTCTGCCACTACCCTGCCTTTGACTGACTTCTAGGTGACATATTAGAGATCAAACTCGGATAATAGCAGCAACCATCGAGCCAGCCTTCCTGTTAGTGCCGGCTTTTCAAATAAGTACTTCAATAAGTCCATCCGGGAGATGATAATCACTGTGAAAGACAGAATGTAATGCCTCAGTTTTAGGGAAGCCCAAACCAAGGCCCAACACATCTTCTCCAGCGGTGTGTGTCATATTTCTGACCCAGCCATCTTCTTGCTTAAGTAGTAGACAGCCTTTTTGATTCCGATTTCTCCCTCTTGTGCAAGCATGCATCCCATAGCTGAATCAGTCACTGACAAATAGAGGATCAATGGCTTGTCAGGTTCGGGAGCAGCTAGAACATGAGGGTTTTATAGGTACTATCGCACTGTATCGAAGGCATCTGGGCATTTCTGATCCCACTCAAACTTGACTCCCTTCTTCAGCAGGCGAAAGAGGGTCTCACAGGTAATTGTCAATTTTGTGATGAAGCGGCTGATGAATTGGATCTTTCCCAAAAAACTCCTGACTTCTCGCTTCGTCCTCAGAGGAGGCATTTCCAAAATTGCTTTAATCTTTGAGGGGTCGACTTCGATGGCCCGTTGGGTGATCATAAATCCAAATATTTTTCCGGCGGTGACTCTAAATGCACATTTCTGTGGGTTAAGCCGCATCTTGTACTTTTGAATCCTCTCAAAGAATTTTCGTAGTGCTATAATGTGGCCATCCCGATCCTTAGACTTGACTATCTTGTCGTCCACGTACACTTCGAGATGACAGCAAGGCATGCCCCGCCATACTATCTACCAAAACGTCGATGTGTCGCAGTGGGAAATCATCTTTCAGGCTAGCCTTATTGAGATCTCGAAAGTCCACGCAGACTCGAATATGACCATCCTTCTTTAAAACTGGCACTATGTTGGCTACCCATTTCAGATACTCGGTTACCATTAGGAACCCAGCGTTGATCTGTTTGGAAACCTCTTCCTTGATCTTCAGAGCCCATTCTGGTCAGATTCGTCTTAATTTTTTCTTGACCGATTTAGCATCAGGGTATAGGGGATGTGGTGCTGGACAATGTCAGGATCAATTCCGGGTATATCTTCGTAAGACCATGCAAACACATCTTTAAATTCTTTTAATAAAGTTATTAGTTGTTCTTGTTCAGCTAAGGATAAAGAAGAACCAATTTAAACATTTTGCGGGTTAGTTTCACCATCCAGATTTATTGACAAAGTTTCTTCAATTATTGGTTGGGCACGCATTTCTTCTTCTCTTTTTATTAAAAGCTTTATTTCTTTGGGGATATCCCCGTCGAATTCAAAATTATCAGAAAGCGTATGAAATAAATCAAATAAAGCAGAGTAATCAGAAATCTTGTTCATTTCATTAAGAATAGTGGGAATTACAAACTCAATGGTAAAAGGAGGAAGAGGAGCACCAACAGATGTGCCCTCAATTACAGACTCCTACTCAAACTTGGACTCAGGATAGATGAAGTGTACATCGGAAGACTCGATGGACCAATTCTTTACTTCCTTTATAGCAGCATCAACGATAAGCTTGGTGCAATCGGCTGGTGTGCTAAAACCCATCATGAAGCAGTTCGATTCGGTTATACGTAACTGAGCCATATTCTCGTTGAACAGCACTCCCAGGTCAGCCTCATCAAGCTTGTCAGCCCAATCTTCTTTTTGAACTTTCTTTTCTTCCTTCTCTCCTTCCATTGTTTCTTCCTCCTCTGTGTCAGACAATTGGTGGCTGAAAAAGATCTCCAACCCAGGCAGCTTTTGACTGGTCTCTTTGTCGATCCACGGCTCCAAAAAACCACAATACGGGAAATCTTTCCCTTCTTTGGCGAAGTATCCATTGAGTGTCCCAGAATAATTGGCCTTTCGCCCCCTTCTAGGCCCTTCCAGATCTTCTTCCGTTGGCTCATACCCAAGACCAAAACGGTGTGAAGTTGGCAATACCTGAATGGGTTCTGAGATTTCCTGCAGTTTACGTCCCAATCCCATACCAGGGAAGGACATTTTCCTCATCATTGTTAAAGCTCGTGGGTTAGCATACCTTTCTTCCTCATTCATCAGCGTCTGAACAGCCTGATCTTCATCAAACTGAAAGCCACTGAGCAACACGTCATTTTCACCATGCTGAACTTCTAGTAGAGTTGTGCCCTCTCCTCCTTTCGGTGGGTGAGTACTGTCCTCTCCATGAATGGTCAAAATTGTCCCATTTTTTATTAATTTCAGTTTTTGGTGAAGGGTAGATGGTACTGCTTGGACATTTGGGTCATGTAGCCATGGCCTTCCCAGCAGTAGATTGAAGGAGGCCGGCACATCTAGCACGTGAAACTCAACTGAGGTTTCCAGAGGTCCTACTGAAACGGCAAATGACACAAGTCCTAGCACATCCCTTCTTGTGTTGTCGTAGGCTCGTACTCCTTGGTTGCAGGGAGTGAACTGGTCTGACCTCATCCCTAAGCAGATGGCTGTTCTCAATGGGCATACGTTCAAAGCAGATCCATTATCAATAAGGGTCACTGGGACCCATTTTTCTAGGCACTTGACGGTGACGTGAAGCGGCTTATTGTGACTTTTTCCTTCAGCGGGCAAATCGTTATCAGAAAAGGAAATGACTCTTGGCTCGGCAGCTGGTAGAATAAGTCCAACGAGCTACTCAGGAGTTGCATCTATCGGGACACTGGCCTTATTCAATACTTTCAAAATAGCTTGTCTATGCTTATGCGATGCCATCAACTAGCCCCAACTATTGATGTTGGCCTGCATCTTTTTCAGCTGTCTCAGTATAGTATCATCCTCCTCCTCTTGCTCTGTCTCTTTTCCTTTCCCACTTGGCTATCCTTTCTCTAACTGAGCTGGCCTAAAGTACCGTCCACTTCTGGTTAGGTGTTCCATGCCGTCTTTGGGGTCCCATAACCCCAGCATCACGCCACCAGTTTGTCTTACTTCGTTCACGTGCAGAGGGCCTTCGAATGCCCACAAATCACTTAGGTCACTAACGACTGCTCTTTTCCTTCTTTCTTGATCATCTTTGATGGCCCATGTATTGTCGACCTCCTCTCAGATATCCTCTTCGATAAAGTTCACTTGTTGCTCCTGAGCGGCCTAAAAATTAGTCCATTCAGTCCCATCAGATTTCAACATAATCCTGAACAGCTAGTAGGACTACATTTCATTGACGTACACTTTTGCCTCAAAAAGTTAGGGAAGGGTCATTCCATCGAGTACATGGCCAAACCCATAAGGACGAGTTGGATAATCCAATGGCCAATCGTCTACCTCGTTGCGCTCCTCTTCCTGTTAGTAGATTTGGATCATCGGTCGATACCATTCCTAGGCATTATCATTCCATTCCTCCATTCTATCTTGGCTACCTCTAAGCACCATGAACGAGCATACTGTTCGGTTCTCAGTTACTGAAACATGAGGGCGGGGTATGTGTGGTGAGCAGATGTGCTAACTCGGGTCCCCCGATTCACCCAAAGACATGTAATTTACCCCAGCTTGCCTGGCATGATTTGGCAGTGGGTTGAATGTGACATTCGGCTTTGGAGTGACTGATGGAGGGGGGATCACTTTGTTGTCAATAAGATTTTGGATCTCATGACAGAGTCTCATGCACTTGTCAGTCAAATGCCCGTGGCCTTGGTGGAAGGCGCAGTATTGAGAGGCATTGTATCTCGGAGGAAGTGGGTCGGGCACTGGCATAGGATCTAGTACCTTGATGAGTCCTTTCCCTACCAGACAGTTTAAAGCGGTGGACAATGGGATGTTGAGAGGGGTGAAAGTTCTTCGCGGCCGTTGCTGTGTTTGCTAACCATCGCCTGGCTACTGAAGGTTGCTTGTCTGATGAGTGAAAGAAGAAGGGTTCAAAAGGTTCACCTCGCCCGAGTGGGACATGAGATTAGTTGTTGCGAATGGGCTTTGATTGGTTGTGGGGAAAGTCCTTCTTGGTGGTTTCTGACTGGATTCTGTTTCTTAATGTCACCGGATTGGATTGCGTCTTCTATCTGAACCCCAGCATCAAATAACTGCTCGAATGTGGAGAGCAGCAGTGTAATCAGATAGCATTTCAGGGGGGTTACAGATTCTTTACTACGATCCGAACTTGCTCCTTTTCAGAGGGCTTGTTTGTCATCTTTGCAGCTTTTCCCCTCCAACGGGTCAGAAAGTCGACAAAAGATTCCTGATTCCCTTGCTGGGTTGTTTTAAGCTCTCGAGTAGTAACGTCCAGTTGGACATTGTAACTATACTGGCTGATGAAAACTGTTGTAATGTCTTCCCAAGTTCTGGTTTTAGCTACATCAATGGAGAGGAACCATTTCTAGGCTGCCCCAGACAGAGATCGGTGAAAGAGCTGAGCCTTCAACTGGTCATCAATCCCCATTGGTGATAAGGTACCAACATACATTTAGAGATGAATTCTGGGATCTCCGGTTCCGTCAAATTTTTTCATGTCTGGCATTTTGAACTTTTCTAGCAATTTGACATCTGGGAATAGGCAGAGTCCCCCTACGTCAAGCATATATTCCTCAACTCCTTTGGCTTTCATCAACACTTATCCATCCGGTCAATCTTTTCTGCCAGCGAGATTCCCTAGACTGGGCAATATTTTTCTCTTCTACCACAATCGGGCGGGGAACCCAAGGTGGCACTGCGACTTGCGGTATCTCTGGTCCTTGGTTGTCATCCCAAAAGTCTTCGCCATTCTCGTTCGTATTGTCTAGCTGTCCATTTACACCAAGCATACGGGCTTGAATTGCTTGTATCTGCGCTTGGCACTGATTTTGGGCGTGGGTCTGCTGCTCCACAGCCCGCTGTATCTCGGTAATAGCTCTCATCAGAGCTGTCAGATTAACTTCATTCTCTGCCATGTTGGTCGATTCAGATACTCTACGAAGTCTGCCCGATTCTGATCTTATCCAAACTCGTGGCAACTGTTTTCTTTCCAGATCAATGGTATCCCACAGAAAAACCTAAATTCCACAAGCAGAATAACCAGTCTCAGACATCTTTTGAAAGAATTCAGACAACAGACAGCAAATCTTCTAGATACCCAAAATAGCTAAAACTAAAATAGTGCCCCTGTTGGGCTCATACCACCAGCATAACAACTGAACATCTAAAAACTAAGGATGAGAACTAAAGGGGATAGATCAACCAAGTTCTAGAGGAAATGTTTTATCTAATCGAACGGCATTCTGACAAAAAGACTATTTTAATCCTCAAGAGACTGGTTCGACCTATGCGGAAAATCGGCAGCAAAACGGTTGAAAAATAATACTTTTCTCACATAGGTCGAAAGAAAGGGGGCTTAAAGAAAGAAAGCCTAGACTAAGGAAAACGGGATATAGAATTAGCAACCCGAGGAGAACCCGAAAGGGAAAAAATAATCTTAAAGGTCCAAATGAAACACCAGCATGACCCCGGGAAAAAGCCTAATACATCAACAGGGAAGAACTAACAATCCGAGAAGAACCTGGAGAAGAGAGAGACTGTCTTAGGGGTGTTAGAACGAAACACGGGCATGATGGCGTGAAAAATTGATTAGGATGAAGGACGAAACCCGAGTAAGAACCCGAAGGCAAAAAACTAATCTAATCAAAGGATAACAGAAAATTCGGGCCGAATCCGGGGAAAGAACTAACCTAATTCGAACAAACAATCCTAACAATATACAACCAAAACATACAATAAAAAAAAACACATAATCCTATTAGGGTTAGCAGCACCTAATTGAGGGATTCTAAGTTCACTATATGCAAAAGGCCAATTTTGGTCAATTTGAACAGGGTACCTTCTGAATAGAGCCAGGTATATACCTCCCATGCCTGGAGTGGTGCAGGACATGGTCGAACAGTACGCCCAAACTCTTTTACTGCACCTATGATAGCGTACAGTCAGTAAGGGTTACCCGTCTTCCCAACAATCCCTCAAACGGATTAACATTCAAGGCATCAGGTTGACCAGGCAGGGGGGTTGAAGAACAATGCACATGCATGCAAAAATACAAATGAGAAATTTTATTAAGAACCAATGATGTTTTCAAGTCTAGCCCTCTTATTTGATTTTGGAAACCAGTCCCCAGCGGAGTCGCCAGAAAATACTGTGGCGTTGGGATTTAGGGGTCAAAAATAAGGTAAGTCAAATATATTTTGAAAAATATTTTGAACACCTTAAAAACCAAATTTTGAAAACCCTTCTTATTCAAAACGGAGTCGCCCCTTAGTTTTTGAGAAAAACTAAGAAAAACAAAAAAAAAAGATAACTACTGATCTTTGAAAACGTTAAGCAGAGAAAAGAGGGTTCGGGGGCTAAGGTACGAATCGTGGAAGGTGTTAGGCAGCCCGTTTGCCCAACCGTAAGGTTGGCCTCTACTAATCATCATTGGTTCTTTATAAAATTTCTCAAATGCATACAAATAAAGAAAATAGAGGCAAATAGTGAACATCCAAAATTAAATATGAAAAATACATAACATATGTACATAGCACTCCAAATAGAGCAAATAAAAGGGATAAAATCCTAAGTCTTACGGCATGCAATTTCTATCTAAATGATATATGGAATATACGCACATGCAATATTCACAAAAATAAACTAAACTATTATGATTTTCAGAAAAGAACAAAAATATGGTTGAAAATGCTAAAATTATCTAAGCATGAATTATTGATAAAATAAGCTAAACTATTCTAAACATACATCCTAAAGAATGTAGCCATAACATGCATATTACAAAAGTTAACATTAAAGAGAAACTAAATGTAAAAAGATGCATACAAATTAAAAGAAAACTTATTAATAAAGAAAATAAAATGAGAATTTTGTAACAAAGAGAATTTTAAAAGGAAGAGGGAATAAGGAAAGAGTTTATGAGAAAAACATATTAAAATAAAAAGAATAGAAAATGCTATTAAATGAACGAAAGAGAAAATCTAACTATCTACGTTTTAAAAAGAAATAAAAGAAAAAGAAAAAAAAAAGGAAGAAAATTACACTAATGTTAATGAAATATAGCTTAAAAGACTTTTATGATTTTTTATTGGTTTAATAACATGAAAAAAAATGATGACAAAACAAAAAGAAAAATAAAGCTAATAATGAAAAGAAAAAAAATAGAAAATGCTAGAAAGAAAAGTTATACTAATATTAAAAGGAAAAGAAAAATAGAAAATAAAAGCTAGAAAATGAACATTGTTATTGAAGAAAAGAAAATGAAATAGAACATTAGAAATAAAGTTATATTACAAGAAAAAAAAAGAACGAAAAGAAATAAAATGCTAAAAGGAAGGTTACATTATTATAAAGAAAAGAAAATGGGAGGAGAAGAAAAAGAAGACAAATACTAGAAAATTAAATTTATATTAAGAAATTGAACAACATTAAAATAAAGATGGAAAGGAAAAGAGGAGAAAAATAAATCTATTAAAAGAGTACTAAACTAAGGCTTAAAAGAAAATGACATTAAATATTACGAGAAAAGAAAAGAAAAGAAAAATAAATATTAGTAAAGAAAATTAAACTAATACTAAAAGGATAAAAGAAATTAAAAAATAACTATTTGACTTAAATGTGAAATGTAGTATTAATTACTACATTCACATGAATGTAGGTGCACTATAACAACAATTAATAACATTATTAAGTTGTAATTGCCCAAAATATGTTGACACCATTTAATGTATAATGACAATGTGCTTAACTGTGAAAGTGAAAATTAAGCAATTAATTTGAAAGACTAAATTCAACAACATAAATTAAGCAATAGATAATGTTAAGTGCGTAAATAAAGGACATGTATAAATTAAAATTGGAAATTAACCCAATCACTCCAAAAGAGAGAAAGTGGAGTTTAGAAATATCGGGGATCTAAACGGGATACCTAGATTGCCGGGGAATCGTCAAATTGGGAATGTGCTCCAATAGGTTGATCCTCAGGTAGTGATCTAAGCAAGACTTCAACGTCGGTCGGAGGTTCGGCAGGATTTCGGCGTCGGGGCTCGGGATCGCTCGGTATATTGATAGAGTTTCCCTCACTCAAAATTCGTACTGAAAATGTACGCTGGGGTACGGTATTTATAGAATTCTTCAACCAATGAGGTGTTGCCACGTTTTGGGACACGTTAGGCCGTTTTGAGTTGGCGGTCGCCACTACGAAAGTTGGCGGTCGCCATGTTTTTGGAAGGTTCCTCAAAGTTTTATGGCGGTCGCCACAATGGGAGTAGGCGGTCGCCATGATGAAATGTGGCGATCGCCACTTTTGGCTAGGATTTCCACAAAGTTCTATGACAGTCGCCACAATGAGAGTTGGCAGTCGCCTTACTTGGATAGCAAGTTTCGATGGTTCGTCAAAATTTTATTGGTTTGAAGATTTCAGGTTCAAATACCGAGCTTGGATCACTTCTCGAGGATCGTACGGAGACACTAATCCATCTGTTTTCATCATCGGATTCGCCTAAGAATAGGCGGGGTCAAATTGGGGTGTCTACACTTACTATTTTTTTGTTCTCTGCTAATTCTATCTTTTGAATTGCACTGAATTGCAGATTCCAGAGTGTGGCTAGCATTGTTCTTCTCAACACTGGTTCAAGTGATGGATTTGTTGGAATTGATGCTCTTTTCTTTAGTAAGAATTCTTTCAGTTTGTATTGTGATAAATTTTAAATTATTAGGTATTTTTTTTAATTTGGTACAATTGATCAAAAGAATATTGAGTGCCATATGAATATATTTTCTTTGAAAATTTAATGAATTCTTTCATTACAGTCATGGTAATTTGTTTTGTTGTCTTGTGTTTGGAACTTGGAGTTCATTCTGTTAGAAACGCTCTTTTATAGTTACCTTTTTATGTTTTACGTTTATACTTTGTGGATATGATAGAACTAAATATGTAGAAATTTAGATTTGAAACTAGCTAGAATTGGTGTGTCAGGAATTGTATTAGTTGACATGGTTATCATAGGTGAAAAAAGACTCGAAATAACATTAGGTGCGCGCTGGTGCGCAGTGGTTATTTTTAATCACTTTTTTTATCACACTTTTTCAATTTTTATCACGCACAAAAAGTGTGCTCGATAAAGCGAAATCGACTTAAAAATCACACTAATTTCATTTCTAATCACGCTTTTGGTTATTTTTAATCACGTTTTTTGTTATTTTTAATCACACTTTTCAGTTTTTATCACGCACAAAAAGTGTGATTGATAATACATAATTGAGATTTTAAAGTTTTAAAAATCACACTAATTCTATTTTTAATCACGTTTTTTTTAATCAACCGCAAAATGCGTGATGGAATGCCTCGACTTTAGATCACACCCACATACACCACGCTTGGAAAAGCGTGATTATAACCTTATAATCACGCTTTTAAAGCGTGATGTTTCAACTGTTTTGTAGTAGTGGTTGGTTCACGTGTCATGCCTCGAACTCCGGGGACCCGTGGACCAACCCCAAACCATTCATCCTAAGGATCATTATCTACGACTTTTATTCACCATAAAATTTAAGTTCCGATTATATAAAAAAAAATTCTTTAAACAACCATAATCTCGCATATATCAAATTTAAAACAAAGGTTTGAAATCTCAAAAGTTCATTTACAATCTTAATATCTTTAATTACAATCCTCCATTCTGGTTTGTATACAATCATAATGCAAAATATAAACAAACACAAAATCTTCCTTCTAGTATTTCCTAAAGCATCCTTTGCCCTGGTATCGTCCCTGGTATTCAGAACCTGAAATGGTTTGGTAAATATACGTGAGCCGAAGCTCATAGGATATAGATTTACTCATAAGTGATGCATAATTTGTGAGGTGTGATGGGTGCAACCGAAGAAAAATGTAGATTTTCACCAATTTATTATTCTTTCACACGCACACACCCACACACACACACCGATTTGTTCCCATTTATCCTTTCATGTTATCCATATCGTCATTCCATTATCTGATTTTTTTACAAAAAATCGTGTCACATTTTCGTTACCCGGTTTATCACAAAACCGTATCACAATTAATGAATCGGTATCGGGTGCAACTTATAAAAATTCCTCCCTACTAATTCCTAATAGACTACGCGAAGTCATTGGGTAATAGATAGCTCTATAACTCTCCACGATACAACACCACATTTCGGGGGCTAACCCGTGGGCATGTGGTCTCCATCTTGCGTAAGTTTTCGATCTTTCACCACGAACACTCCAGGCCAACTTAATTCACATCAATCTATACGGTTCATTATTTTTTTATTTTTTTATAAATCGAATCTGGGAGTCCAACCCATAACTGGTTCCTCTCCCAATCATTTTTACACATTATCATTTTAATTCCAAGTTCAAGTTTCCCATTTCATTTTCAAGTCACATTCGGTTTTAGTATTCAATATCTCTTTTCAAATCAAATACATCATATGTTCCAAGTTACAACTTTTCATGAATCATATTTCTTTCATTAATCTCATAATGCACCAATAACACAAAATTGAATTCCTTTGAAATCATGAAGTGTAAAGAAAATGAAATGCTCCCATCATATGTATATACATGTATATACAAGTTAAAATTTATATTTTCTTTCTAATGCTCAAAATCTTAATGTTAACCATGTCACGACATAGCCTATAATTACCTATATCCATACTTGTTCTTAAAACCTTACTTACATGTCAAAAACCCATCTTTATCACAAACACAACCAAATGGTATGATACTTACATCCCAACCCAAGTGTAGTAAAGTAGGTATATTCATAGCCCAAGGGATAGAAAATTTGATGAAAAGGTTCATCATTGATGAAAATATACTTTTTCAAAGCATTTGCGCAAAATCGGGTGAAAAATGGTTAAGAAAATTTGACATGCCCTCACTATTTTAATCATTACTTTTTCTACAAAAAGTAGGGGTGCACAAAAAAACCGGGTGAACCGGTAATCCGGTCCGGACCGTACGATTCGATCTGGTTATTTTCTATGACGGTTCGGTTCTGGTTAATATTTATCAAGAACCGTTATGAACAGTTCGGTTCCCGTTTCCTTAAAAAAAACGGTTCTAACCGGACCGAACCGGTGAAATAAAATAAAAACTAAAAAAATAAAATATTAAAAATAGTTGCTTGAAGCTTTAAAAATAATTTTTTAGTTGCTGGAATTATGTAACTAAATCTTAGTTGCTTGAAGCTTTAAAAATAGTTTTTTAGTTGCTTGGGAAATCTTAGTTGTTGGAATTATCATCTTAGTTGCTAGAAATTCGAATGTAAGTTGCTAGAATTATCTTAGTTGCTGGAATTGACAATAATTTTGGATGAAATCTTAATTGCTGGAATGCATTACTTTTTTGTTGCTGAAATTGTTGCTGAAATCTGCTAGAATGTATTACTTTTTTGTTGCTGAAATCTTAGTTGCTAGAAAGTATTTTTGCTAAAATTATCTTACTTATAAAAAATAGTTTTTAAAAATAGTTTTTTCTTTTTTTTTTGAAGTTTCAAAAATACTTTTTTGTTGATGTAATAGAACCGTTAACCAAACCGTGACTGATCCATTTTTACGGATCGATTTCGATCCGGTTCTGTTACTTGAATGGTTCTGACATGGTTCTAAAAAACCTGAAACCGTTGGTAACGGTCTGGTTCTTGGTTTCTTCAGGAACCGGTCCAATTCGGACCGTGTGCACCCCTAACAAAAAGAATTTTCTTGTGATAGTAGTCTTGTTGGAAAGAGGACTTTCGGGGCTTCGATTTGAGTACAAAAATAACCCAATTCGGAGTTCGAATGACGGAGATATGATCAAAACAAGTTGGCCCTGCGTAGTCAGTCCGCTCGAGCAGACGTCGGACGCTCGAGTGCCCAACTCTCTGACAGTTGAGCGCTCGAGCGGACAAGGCTCCGCTCGAGAGCGCTAATGCCCAAAAAAATTCCAGATTTTCCCCTGTTTTGAATTTCCAGCTTCATTACCCATAAACCTCATCAAATATGTCTCAAACCTCAATTTTCATCCCACAAACATTGGATTCAAGTTTCATAAACCCTTTTTATGCAATAATTTCTCAAAATCATGGTTTATCTTTTCTCAAAAACTCAAATTTTTATGAGAACCCAACTCAACTCACACATTACTCTATCAACCCTTCAATTCATGCATGAAATCACCTATATTTTACTCATATAATCAAAATATCAACTCAAATCAGCGCACACATATGAAAGAATCTAGATCCTACCTTGGATTGGCTCAAAAGCTTAAAATCCCTCCAATTTCTCCCTCCTAGGGTTTGGATCTTGGGTGTTCTTGTCTCTTTGATGCTCCATCTTCCACCTCCTTGCTCCAAAGCTTGATTTCCATCCTCGGTGGCTCTCAATTTTGCTTCAACCCTTCAATTTTAGAGATAGAGGGCTAGGGTTTTTCATGGAATGGTGGTGGTGTTCTCACTCATGGAGAGAAAGATAAGAGAGGAGGGAAGAGAGAAGGGATGAAAGAGAGAGAGAGACATATGGTGGACTGATGAATCCTCACGTGGCTCATATATATATATATATATATATATATATATATATATATATATAACCTCTAAATTTTCTACAATCTTCGAGATTATTCCAATCTTTTCCTGATAGTCCGCTCGAGCAGATCCCCACCGCTCGAGCGCTGACCCCTGAAGCTGAATTCTATGAATTTACTTAAATTTTCACTCAATTCTCGAACTTTGCACACATTTTAATACTTAAATCTTTCCACTAGCACAACCATAACAATATCATTCATCACCGTGTACTTTAATTTCACCTTCACATATTATTAATTCCACCGTTAACGAATAAAATGTTATAGTGCCCACGCCTAAACTTAATTCGGTCTCTTCTCTTACCGAAAATATGAAGGAACAAAATAAACAGGCATCAGGTCCTTACATCACAGGTCCCCGGGGTTGGGGTGTGACATATGTGGTGAGTTAGGTCAATAGAATTTTATAGAGTTTCTTTTTGGGTTTCGGCTCACGGCGTTTATGCTACAAGTGGTGAAGTATAATTTTAGGATCAAGAGAATTTTGCTAAACAAGGCGATTACTAGGAACCACAGGACTTTGGGATGGTTTAAGAGGATCTTAAACAAATTGTACTCGTCCTTGCGTTGTTTTTCTTATCTTGTAACAGTTTAAATTTTCTCTTTCTCTAAAAAAAATATTGTGCTGGATGACTGTATTAATTAACTTTGTGGCTATCGTTAAGAGAATTTTATAGTTATGAATGCATTATCTTATTTAAGTATGAATCATGCTTTAGCATAACCCTTATTATACACTTACTGTTAGGGTTAGTATACCGAAAATCATGTTTTTAGTATTTAATTTTATTTTAATAAAATTAATTTTTTATTTTATGA
>JAUMHN010418168.1:0-13565 GCA_032360265.1 Heliamphora ciliata
AAAAGATATTTTCAAAACTTAACTCCTAAGTTTCCTCATTTTTCTCTCTGCCTTCTCTCTAACTTCTTGGGGGCCCGGGGTTTAGTTTTCGATGATCAGACAGCAGATTCTTAGTATTGGCATCGTAGTCTACGCATCCATCCGGACGGATTTTGATTTTAGCGAAGCTCAAATTTGCACGTAGATCGAGGTGTTGGGTTTTTGACCCAATGAGGTAGGATCTCAGATTCTACTACTGTATAAGGGTACTATATGTAATCTTATACTGTTTCACTGTTTAAAAATGCATGAAATGTTATTTTATGTTTTAGATCTATTTTTTTGACTTAAAACTATTTTTCGGCATTCTCGGTGGATGAAAGTTTGTTTTGAGGGTTTTCTTTCGAGGTTGTGGTGCGAGGCTTGGGCATGTTGATGTTTGAGAGTGTTTAATGAGTGTTTGATGGTTGTTTGGAGGTTGATTTGAGTTTTGGGAGCCAAAAACCCTTGAACCCGTAATCCAAAAACATTTTCTGGGTGAGTTCAGTCGACTGGACTCATGAGTTCAGTTGACTGGATCATCTTCTGGTGGGTTCAGTTGACTGGACGTGGAGGGTCAGTCGACTAAAATTCTTTCTACTTCGGTCCTCCTTTTCCAGTAACAATTTCAGTCTGCTGGGGGCATGGGCCAGTCCACTGAACTTCTGTGTGAGTGATTGGTGTTGGTTTTGATGGTTCGGATGGTTTGTATGGGAAAAGGATGGTTTGCAAAGGTGATTTTTACAAAAACTCTTGGGAAAAACATGTTTATTGGAGGTTTGGAGCTAACTGTTGGGGTTGAGTCTCACTTTCTAAACGTTTTCATAAAATGTGTATGTTTTTACGTGTTTTGGTTTGTTCTCCATGGTTTCATGGATTGGATCTTATGCTTATACATGCATTGTATAACTATTTTTGGGAAAAATATTTTGGAAATATTTTGTTTTGATCTCCTGGTGAGGGATGGATCTATGTACGAGTATAATGTACCGATTTGAGAAATACTTTTAGAAGATTATCTAGATGTACCGGGATGACGTGTATGTGGCATGAGTTGCCCTCGGTGTAAGTCTAGAAACGTGCGCAGAGTAGGTACTCAGGTCCTTTGGGTTAATCCCCGTAAACTAAGGCGGATGGGTGCTCAGCTCCCTCGGGGTCGTAATCCGTAAATTGAGTGGTACGTTCATGGTGCTCCGTATAGAACCTGTGTGTATCTAGGCGATCCCACGATATCTGGGGGTTAGATACTGGATAGGAGTCTATAGTTGTGACCTCTATCCCCTTGTGATGGAGTCGGTACATTAGATATTATTCTTCTTTTTCGCGATAGTACATTCTGCATGGGAATGATGTTTGATTACTTTTTTTCCTTAACTGTGGTTGGTATTTACAGCATTTACATCACATGGTTTTAACGATGAAAATAGGGTTTTATGTACATAAAACCGTTTTGAGAGACTTGTGTGGTTTGATGGAAAAACTTGTGAATTTTGGATGGAAAACCTGTTTTGGTTTTGTGGTTGAGTTCACTTCCACCATATGATTGCATATTCTTGCTTTACAGTTTATTATCTGTTTTCCATTAGGCTTCGACTCACGGGTGAAAATTTTCTGTAAAAAAACTATTTTCAGGTGACGATGTGGATGAGGAGTAGCTTGGTGATGCCCGCAGTGGCGAAAGACTTTTATAGTTTTCTTTTTAGTATGCATGTTCCTAAAGGCAAGTTTTGCATGCCATAAAGCGATATATTGTACGCATATTGAACCTGTATATATTTCTGTTTATGAGAGATATCTTTTGCTGGGTTTTCTTTTGGTTTCAACAAGCGGATTGCTATGTATAAAAACTTGTATTTTCATATAAAACTGGTGTTTGGTGGATTTTCACGTGGCCTCGGGTTTTGGGGCGTGACAACACGTGTTATTGAAAATAAAGAAAGAAATAAAGTTTTATTTGTTGCAAAAAAATTTGAAAATGTTTACACTATTGATTTTGAAAATCTAAATTCTCAAAATGTTAAATATTTTTTTGCAGTGAATAAAACTAATTTGTTGTGGCATAGGAGTCTAGGTCATGCTAGCATGAATCTCCTATCCAAACTTGTCAAGATAGATTTGGTCAAAAGCTTGCCTAAGGCTAAATTTATCAAAGAGAAAGTTTGTGATACTTGCTAATTTGGTAAGCAAGCCAAAACAAGTTTCAAACAGAAACAAGAAATTTTTACAAATAAGCCACTACAATTACTTCATCTTGATTTATTTGGTCCTATGAAACTCCAAAGTCTTAGAAAAAAAGTACATTGTTTTGTTATAGTTGATAATTTTTCCCGATATATATGAGTTTTATTCATTGCATCAAAAGATGAAGTATGTCATGTGTTGGCTAAACTTTGTAAGAAAATTCAAAATAAAAAGGGCTATTCTATTCTACACATTCGTAGTGATAGAGGAGGAGAGTTTAAAAATAAAGATGTTGAAAATTTTTGTGACCAAAATAAAATTTTTTATAATTTTTGTGCACCTCGAACTCCTCAACAAAATGGGGTTGTTGAGAGAAAAAATAGATCTTTATACGAAATGGCACGAACCATGCTAAATGAACATAAAATTCCTAAATATTTTTTGGCTGAGACAGTTAATACTGCTTGCTATGTTATGAACTGTATTTTTATAAGATATCATTTAAACAAAATCTTTTATGAATAATGGAATGGTAGAAAACCCAATATTTCTTATTTTCATGTCTTTGGATGTAAGTGCTTTATTTTAAATGATAAAGATGAATTGGAAAAATTTGAATCTAAATCTGATGAAAATTTTTTTTTAGGATATGCTACAAATAGTAAAGCTTATAGAGTATACAATAAAAGAACTATGACTTTAGTCGAATTCATTCATATAACCTTTGAATGAGGCTAATCCTTTTTCTTCTAAGATTCCAGTTGATGATAATCTAGATATTAATAAAGGAATGGAAGAAATGCGAATCAAGGAGGACAAAGGCAAAAGCATTGAGACTAATGAGCAAAATGAACATAAAGACCTACCAAAAGAATGGAAGACAGTGAAGGATCACCCTATGGATCAAATCATTGGTGAACCTTCACGAGGGATAAGTACTCGATCTTCATTGAAAAACAATTTGTGATCATCTTGCTTTTCTTTCACAAGAAGAACCTCAAAATATAAATGATGCACTAGAAGATGAATCTTGGATAATAGCCATGCAAGAAGAATTAAACCAATTTAAAAGAAATGAAGTTTAGAATTTAGTTTCTAGGCCTAAAGATAATATAATAATTGGAACTAAATGGGTATTTAGAAATAAAAAGGATGCAAACGGTATTGTTGACCGAAACAAGGCTAGGCTAGTTGCTCAAGGCTATAATCAAGAAGAAAGAATTGATTTTGAAGAAACCTATACACCTGTAACTAGGATGGAAGCCATTCGCATGTTATTAGCATATGCATCTTATAAGAATTTTAAACTCTTTCAAATTGACGTAAAAAGTGCTTTTCTAAATGGGTTTATAAATGAGAAAGTGTATGTTGAATAACCATCTGGCTTTGAAGATTATAATTACCCAAATCATGTCTTCAAACTAACAAAAGCTTTGTATGATTTAAAACAAGCTCCTTGAGTTTTGTATAAAAGACAGTAATTTTTTGTTAGAAAATGGATTTATAAGAAGAAAAATTGATACAATATTTTTCATAAAATCAAATAAAGAAGATATGCTTATTGTGCAAATATACGTAGACGATATTATTTTTGGTGCTACTAATGAAAATTTGTGCAAAGAATTTTCTGTGTGTATACAAAAAGAGTTCGAGATGAGTATGATGGGAGAGCTCACGTTCTTCCTTGGACTCCAAATCAAGCAAGCAAAAAATGAAACCGTCATCAACCAATCAAAATATGTATGAGAACTGCTTAAACGTTTCAAAATGAAAGACGAAAAAGTTTTGGGAACTCCAATAAGTCCCTCAACTAAACTTGACAAAGACGAGCAAGGGAAATCGGTAGACACTAAGATCTACTGAGGTATGATTAGTAGCGTATTGTATTTAACTGCAAGTAGACCTGACATAATATTTAGTGTGTGTATGTGTGCACGTTATCAAGTATTTCCTAAAGAATCACACTTAATTGCTGTAAAAAGAATATTAAGATATTTAATTGGCACCATAGATATAGGCTTGTGGTATCCTAAGTTCACATCCTTTGAAATGATTAGTTATTCAGATGCAAATTTTGCTGATTGCACAATTGACCATAAAAGCACTAGTGGCACTTATCATTTCTTAGGAAAAATCACTCGTATCATGGTTTTCAAAGAAGCAAATTTCTGTAGCTTTATCTACCGCCGAAGCTGAATATGTGGGTGCAGATAATTGTTGTGCACGAGTTTTATACATGAAACAACAATTTCAAGACTTTAAATTAAAATACGATGTTCTGCCGATTAAATATTATAATACAAGTGCAATAAATATTTCTAAAAATTCAATTTTACATTCACGAACAAAACATATTAAGATAAGACACCATTTTCTTCGTAATCATGAATAAAAAGGTGATATCTTTTTACAATTTGTTTGCACTAGTAAGCAATAGGCGGACATTTTTACTAAACTACTTAATGAGGAAAGATTTATCATTATAAAAAGAGAATTGAGCTTAATGCATGTTCGTGAAGTTGAGTGAATTTTATTGAAAAGCATTTTCTTTTAAAACCTATCAAACCTCTTCAGGAGACTGCTGTAAACCGAACCTGTGAAAAACCTCATTCAGTCGACTGACCCCCTTCTTTCAGTCGATTGAACCCTCTGTTAATCAGTCCAGTCGACTGAATGTGCCATCCAGTTGACTAAGCCGTTGAGTTTATAAAAATCGAGGGCGTCGAACAGCGTTTTAGTTGATGCCCTTTCATTTCCCTTTCTCAATTTCTCTCTTCTTGGGCTCAAAAACACTTGGTTTTGGATTCAAAAGGGTTCTTATTCAAATCAAACTCTCCCACAAACATTCTAAACCTCTTAATCTCACATTTCCTTTTCTAAATCCTTCCCATGGCACCTAGGGTTAGAGGAGACAAAGGCAAATCGATTACACGAGAGGAAACCACCGGTGAATCTGAAAATTTGTTCTCCACGAGTCGAGCTGAAGCTCTCTACAAGAATCATCTTCAATCTCTCGATCCATTCTTTGGTAAAGTACTAAACATATGATTCACGAATTCTTATTTTCCAAATGTCTTACGTCTTATATCTAGACTCGGTTGGGGACCATATGTTTTCCGTCAATGCAAAGGCATTTATCCCCAAATCACTAGATTATTTTATGCCAATCTCACCAAAGAAGCTCAAACCAATCCAAATGATCACTACACACGTCACTCTACGTTTCTTTATGGAAAAACATACAAATTTTTTGATCAAGACATTGTACGCCTTTTTGAAATGGGTAGAGGAGATTTTATATGTCCACAAATTTCATCTTCCTCTTCATGGATCATGGCACAAGATTTCACTCCACAAACTTTTTTACCCATGATCATGACTGAACAAGTACTTAATTTTGCTATCACACCGAACTACTCACAACTCACCATCGAGGCCAAAATTCTTCATTTGATCATCACTTATAACATCTTGCCTTGCAGTAGATCTTGTACTTATATATCTTATCTTGATTGCTTCATTTTATGGTGTATTTACATAGAAAAATGCCTCGACCTTCAATCATTGATTTGTCAATGGATGCTTTCGAAAGAAAGTACCAAACGGCGTACTCTTCCACATTGAGGTTTTCTCACACCTCTTTTTAAGTCTTTTGGATTTTCTTCCTCTCCTTCAAATTTCCTTACACCCAAAGCTTCTGATTTTCACTTCGCTACCACACTCAAGCAAATGGGTTATCGTCTCCAAAATGGTGAATGGAAACACAAGACTCATAGGGACGCACCTCAAGTTGTGCAAGATCGTGAAGGTGAAGAGGATGAAGATGCAGCCTATGCACAGGCCGATGCTCCTTCTCCTAATGTTCCATCTGTTCCTCCTTCTTCTTCTACCACCGCTAATGACCCTGCTCCTATCACACGATCTTTTTAAAGAAACTGGTCAAATCTTTTTTCAAGAGTGTTGACAAAAAGTTTGCTAAAATCAACTCTCGCCTACTCACATCGAGGATGCCTTAGGCATTCCTCCTTATGACGCTTCTCCACCCGAGAATGATGGTGATGGCGATGACGACGAGGATCCCTCTAGCTCCGCTTCTTTTTTATAATGCCAAAAGGGGGAGAATCAAGTGAGAAAAATGGAAAGCATTATCTTTATCTTTTGCATCTTTTGGAGAGAACATGTATTTGTAATGATAATTATCATGTACTTGTGCTACTCTTAAATTTTTGGATGTTTATGAATGATTATGTTTCTCATATGTATGGTCATATAGTTATGTTTATCATGTGAATGATTGATATTGAAAAGTTTGATATTGCATAAATAGACATTTCATATGAATGATTGAAAAGGATTAACCTATGAAAAAGATGCTTAAAAGTATTGAAATTATTATCTTCACAGCTATGCATATTGAAAGGGGGAGTATTTTCAAATTCATTATTACATGTTTATTAATAGGGGGAGCTTCATATAAGCTTTCCTACATTATTTTTGCTTTGTGCTTTTCATCATAAAAAAGGGGAGATTGTTGGCCTAACAAGACTTTAAATGACCGTTTTAATGATAACAAGCCTATATATCTAATTGTGCAAATTGAGTTTACAGGAAATATATATTGAGCACAATCAAATACATAAAGTGGAAGCCATGACGCAAATTTTAAACACTTTGGCAACAAGCTTTTGAAACAAGACAAAGAATGAAAGGTTGAAGAACTTCTAAGAAGTGAAAGAATGAAGAATTTCAATTGTATCATTTTTAGGATCTATGCAAAATCACTAAACTCATGGATATATATTTTTGAAGCTCATAGGATTCCTAAAATATCTTTAAAATATTTTTTCAAAGCATAAAGTGATCAAAACCTTTTGAAAAATCAATATTTTGGAATTTTTTTGCTCCAGTCGACTAATGTATTATATCCAGTAGACTGAAAATGGTCTGTCAAATGAAGCTTTGAGTTTCAACACAGTCCAGTAGACTAAGCTTCAGCTCCAGTCAATTGAAGGCTGGTCTAGTCGACCGAACTAGTTGGTCCAGTCAACTGAACATGCTTATTTTCGAATTTTGGATGAAAATGGCTAGTTTGACATTACCATTCACAGCCCAACGGCTAGTTCAGGGTTGAGGCCTATAAATAGAGCCCTTAAGCTCTTGTTTTAATCATCCAAAGCCTCTCAATCAGTCTCTCTTGTTTCATACTTCATTGTGCTTCAAAACTCTTGATTTTTCAATCAATTTTTGAGAGAAAAGATCATTAGATTTCTCATTAAGCTTCATTGACATATTCTTTTGAGAAGTGATTTAGTGCTTTCAATTCTTGTACTCATCTGCTCATCCTAAGAGCATTCCTTTGTACACTTTCTTGTCATTCTATTGTATTTGAGAAAGGTATTTCTCAAAAGAGGTTAATCCGCCTACAAGGATTGGATTGCTTGAGAAGAGTACATTCTCAAGAGAGGCTACTCTGCCTAGACTAAAGAAAGAGGCTACTCTGCCTATTGAAGGAGTGATAGTGAGAAATCCTCATAGCGGTTGGTTTGAGGTAAGGACGTAGACCGTTGCGTTGAACCTTATAAAAATTGTGGTGTCGTATTTCTATCTTCCTTTACTTTTCTTATTTATCATTATCTTGTTGTTTATTTTTGTATCACACTCATTTATACCTAAACCATTTACTTGCATTTTAAAATCTCAAACAAGAAAGTTTTTGAATCTTGTGATATTAATACACTTGCACTTTAATCTTTAAACAAAAAGGTTTTAATATTGTTAATTAACATCTACACTTGTGATTAAATTTTCTATCAAAAAGTTTTTGAATCTTACTTATAGTTAATCAAAAACTACTTGTGCTTTAATCTTCTAACAAGAAGTTATATACTTGAAACCATTTTTGTGAATTAAAATATCTTATTTATAAGTGAATTGAAAGTTATACTTGGTTTCAAATACTTGAACATTTTTAAAAAAAAATTCAATTCACCCCCCTCTTGGAATTACACACATACTATCAAAATGGGGAGACAGAAGAAAATCACTGCCGATTTGGAGGTTGCCGGAATCGAATGGAATGACCAGCTCTGGCAACAGGGCTGGGACGAGTGTGGGGCCCACCTCGCTAAGGAAGTTCTTGGCATCAAGGCCGAGCTCCTCCCCCTCAAATACAAATAGGGCTTGGAGCGGGCTGGTGTCCCGTTAGACTCTTCTCTGTGGAGCGAGCCCCCTACCGATGCCGACGTCGCTGTAGCTATTGAGGAACAGGTGGCCGAGGTTGATCCTATAGACCATGAAGCTCCACCAGAGCTGCCTCTCCCTCGTCTCGAAGATGTCTAGAATATTGCCACCAACCATCATACCTTCGATGGTGAGGATGTAGTGGAAATTCTGGACGACGGCCATGGCAAAGGGGAAAGCGAAGCCAGTCCTGAGGTAGTCAACGACGGTCAGTCTTGGATAACATACTGCTTCGATTATCCCCTACACGTATGTTTTTGTTTTTGTTCTTTTTAATTTTATTTTTGTTGAAATTTAGAGTTTTGGTAATTTTTATCCCATGTAAGGCTATGCCCCCTACTCTTGTAATGTTTCGTTGTAAGAAATAAAAAAAGAAACCTTTTGTCGATTCGGCTCCGCTTTACTCCTTAGTTTTGACCTATAATTTTCAAGACCATGGGGCCTTTCGAGTCTATTAACTATTGGAACTTTTGAGAAGTTCCTCTAACCTTGTGGCCGGGCTGACCTATTTAGGGCGGCGTTTAGAAATCCTAGCTTGTGGCCAAGTTGGCCCCTTCGTTGAAGGGTTGTTAGACATCCTAGGAGTAATCCTGACTTTTGAGAGAATGTTCTGTCCTCGAGCCGAGCTGGCCTACCTTCAACGAGCGGTTGCTAGAAACCCTGGGAGTGATTCTAACTCCTAAGAGGATATTCTATCCTCGGTTGAGCTGGCCCACCTTTTTCGAGGGGTTGTTAGAAACCTTGGGAGTTATTTTAACTCATGAGAGGATGTTTTATCCTCGACCGAGCTAGCTCACCTTCGTCGAGGGGTTGTTAGAAACCCTAGGAGTTATTCAAACTCCTAAGATGATGTTCTATACTCGGTCGAGCTGGCCCCGCCTTCATCGAGGGGTTGTTAGAAACCCTGGGAGTTATTCTAACTCCTGAGAGGATGTTCTATCCTCGATCAAGTTGGCCCCGCCTTTGTCGAGAGGTTATTAGAAACTCTGAGAATTATTCTAACTCTTGAGAGGATGCTCTATCCTTGGCAGAGCTGGCCCCGCCTTCGTCGTGGGGTTGTTAGAAACCCTAGGAGTTATTCTAACTCTTAAGAGGATGTTTTATCCTTCGCCGAGCTGGGCCCGCCTTCGTCGAGGGGTTGTTAGAAACCCTGGAATTTATTCTAACTTTTGAGAGGATGTTCTATCCTCGATCGAGATGGCCCGTATGAGCGAGAGGGTTAAAAGTGCAGATCCATAATCTTTAAAAGGAAAAATCCTTCATTCATTGATGTTGTCAAAGTTCAGAGAATACAAGTTTCTAACGTGCTTTAATGATAAAAGACCCTTAGGTTGGTTGAATTCCAGGGACGAGGCACCTCCCTTCCATCTTTGTCCTCAAGATAGTAGGCTTCAGGGCTTACAACTACCCTAACTTTGTATGACCCTTCCTAGTTCGGCCCCAGCTTTCCATCCCCTAGCTCCTTTGTGTTGCCTATAACTTTTGGTAAGACCAGATCTCCAAGGCCGAATTGCCTGGGTTTTACCTTCTTATTGTAATCCTGACTCATCTCTTGTTGATAAGATCTGATCCTTAGAAACACTTCTTCCCTTCGCTCCTCAATTAAATCCAAATCCTTGGCTATCAATTCCCTATTTAGCTCGATATTGAATTCGTCGGTCCTTATAGTGGGGAGGCTGATCTCAAGTGATATTATTGCCTTAGTTCTGTAAGTCAGTGAATTAGGAGTATTCGCCGTGGATCTGCGTGGCGTCGTTTGGTAGGCCCATAATACTTGGGGGAGCTTGTCCACCCGCCTTTATTTTTCTTTTTTGAGTCTATTCTTGATTTCAGCTAAGAAGGTTTTATTCGAGGCCTTTATTTGGCCGCTACACTACGGATAAGCCTGGGTGGAGTAGTAGAATTCTATCTTTAGCTCGGCACAGAATTACCGAAGCTGCCTCCCATCAAACTGAGTGCCATTATCTGAAATGAGGGCACGGGAAATCCCAAACCTAGCGATAATGTTCTTCCACATGAACTTTTTTATGTCGAATTCCTTTATGTTAGCAAGTGGCTCTACTTCGATCCACTTGGTGAAATTGTCCGTTGCTGGTACCGTGAACTTCTTATTCTCAATCGCTATAGGGAACGGGTCAAAGATGTCCAACCCGCACTATGCGAACGGCCAGGGGCTAGTTAATGGGTTTAACTTCCCCACGGGCTGGTGGATAAGGAGGGAAAAGAGTTGACATTTCTCGCATCCCTTCACATATTACTGGGCATCCTTTTGTATGTAGGGCCACCAGTACCTGTGAAAAATTACCCTATAGGCAAGGAACCTCCCTCAAATGTGACTGGCACAGATCCCATCGTGAATTTTGTAGAGGAGGTCCTTCACCAGTTTAGGATGCACGCACAAAAGATACGGTCCTGTATACGAGTGTCGATATAGTTTTCTAGTTTTAGAGAGCCAAAAATAGGCTGACTTTAGTCTAACCTTGTACGCTTGTTTCTTTTCAATTAATATGCCATCCTTTAAGAATGACGTGATGGGGTCCATTCATGATGAAGGTTGCTCTGTTGGAAGGATCTCTGACCGTCCATTAGCCGAGTTATCTATGCTCAGCTCTGGAAGGAACAGCACTACTACTGTCCTCTCTTCGTTTGCTACTGCCGTTGAGGCGAGATTGGCTAGTGCATCTGCATGACCATTATTAGCTCGGCCTATTCGCTCAACCCTGACCATCCCAAACCTCTTCATAGCCTCTGTGGTCTTTTAGAGATACCTGGTCATTCGGTCGTCCCTTGCCTCATACTCCCCCTTCAGCTGGTTGACAACCAATTAGGAGTCACTAAACACTTCTAGGTTGGCGATGCCAAGCTTCGACGCCGTTTCAAGTCCCACCAGTAGTGCCTCGTACTCGACCTCATTGCAAAGCTTTGAAGCCAAGTCTTAGAGCATGTTCCAATATCATGCCATCCGGGGAGGTGAGGGCCGTCCCCACCCTCGATCCTTTGCTGTTGGATGCCCCATCCACTTACAGCTTCCAAAGTCCCCCTGAGTTTGGAAGGAAAGCGAGCTTGTCCACCTCCTTCACTTTTGTTCTTGGGGCGTTCTAAGAAAATTCGACCACGAAATCAGCCAGTACATGGGCCTTGACAGTTGTCCTACGTCTGAAATTGATGTCGTGTTCTCCCACCTCAACGGCCCACTTGGTTATCCTTCCCGTTAAGTCGGCTTTCAAGAAGATGGCTTTTAATGGGTACTTGGTGAGTATGACAACAAGATGTGCCTGAAAGTAGTGCTGTAGCTTTCGTGATGCAGTGACTAGTGAGTAGGCCAGTGTTTCTAATGGTAAGTACCTCGTCTTTGAGCCGGTGAGAGTGTGGCCGACGTAATACATGGGTGTCTGCTACTTCTCCTCTTCTCTGACGAGCACCGCGCTGACGGCGTGTGAGGACACCGCCAAATATAGATATAGTACTTTGCCATCTTTTAGGGTGGAGAGCAATTGCGAAAAGGATAAATATATTTTCAATGTTTGAAGCGCCTGATTGTAGTCCTTGTTCCACTAAAATTTCTTCCCCTTTTTAAGTGTTAGAAAGAATGGATGGCACCTATTTGGAGCTCGGCTTATGAATCTATTTAAGGTGGCAGTCATTCCCATTAGCTTTCGTACCTCTTTGACGGTGCATGGTGTAGACACTCCAATTTGATCTCGCCAATCTAAGGTTGATCTAGGTGAATTCGATGATGAAAACAAATGGGATGGTGCTCTTGAAACAATCATCGGGAAGTGATCCAAGCTCAGTGATTTGAACCTAATGATTAGAACCTTCAAACTGGTGAAATCCCCTTGAACCGCTAACTTGAACTGTTGGACTGCCAACTTTGATTGTGGCGACCTACACAAGAACCTCTTGGAAACTCTAGCCAAAGTGGCGATCGCTGTATCTGAACGTTGGGGTCGCCAACTTCATTGTGGCAACCGGCATAAGAAACCCTTGGAAGCTTTATTTTTGTGGCAACCGCCCACTCTGAACCCGGCGACCATCAACTCCAAATGGCCTAACGTGTCCCAAAACGTCTCAGCATCTCATCAGTTGAAGAATTCTATAAATACCATACCCTTGGCACATTTTTTGGGAGAGGATTAGAGTGAAAGGTACTCTGCCGAAGTATCGAGAGAGTACGAGCCCCAATGCCGAAACCCTGCCGAAGTATCGAGAGACGGACCACCGATACCGAAATCCTAACTCATCTACACTTGGAGTGGATCACTAATTGGGGATTGGATCGTTGAAGCATATCTCCCCGACTTGAGACTTCACCTGGGTTATAGCGATCCAGATATTCTGTTTAGATCCCCGACCTTTCTCTCTCTACTCTTTATCCTTTAGAGTGGTCAGGTTAAGTTCACTTTCAATTCTTATGTTTCATTCACATGTGTAGTTGATTTAGTTTACTATTTCATTTGTGGAATTGTATGCATAAAATTAATATGCATAGTTTGTTTATTGTAGTTTGGATATTTTCTATTGATTTCTTAGTTGTTATTTTGTTTACATTGCACACTTAGCACATTGTTATTTTTGAATTCATTAAAAGAAGTGCTAACATATTTGACAATTACAACTTTCGATATTGTTATTGTCATAATCAACACACTTACATTTATATGATTGTAGTTGTCAATACATCTATATTTTTTTATTAGACAGTTGTTATGCTATTACATAATAATTTATGTTTTAGTGCATTATCTTTAGTTTAAATTCTTTTTAATAATATTCCTTTTATTTTTTTTTCTTTTATTCACAAAATCTTTCAATATTAGCTTAATTATCCTTTTTAATAATATTCCTTTTATTTTTCATTTCTTTTATTCACAAAATCTTTCAATGTTAGCTTAATTTTTCTTTAATAATATCCCATTTATTTTTCTTTTCTTATGTTCACAAAATCTGTCAATATTAGTTAATTTTCCTTTAATAGTATTTCCTTTTATTTTATTTTATTTTATTTTGTTTAACTCTAAAATCCACAAAATCTTTTGCTTAATGGTATCTCTTTTATTTTATTTTTCTTTTTTTTAATTAATAATTAAATTGATAGTTACCATTTAGAAAGCATACATTTATTA
>JAUMHN010418179.1:0-35861 GCA_032360265.1 Heliamphora ciliata
CATTTATTAAATTTTATTTGTTACGCATTTAAACACGAAAAGATGGTTTGATAAATTAGAATCTTTGAAATCGTGTACACGGAAAGATATTTGATTCTTTTAGATCGTGTGGCTTTCGAAATTAATAAATTTATTTTCATTAAACAGATTTTTATAATCTTAAAAAATATTTTTAAAATCTAAGTGGGAGAGGAAATTTATTCACAGATAAATCCCGCGGTCTTCATCACTAATTTATAGACGATGCAATTAAACCCTGCGTGTTAATAGTAAGGCCTTCCTCTCCATCGGACAGATTAATTACGGTATCACCAGTACAAACCTCATTTAGGTATAATTATGGATAATTATTAGTATGGATCACTTCTTTATCTGAAGGGTTCATTGCGAAGTAATTGATTTGGAATTAGGTAATGGTTAACACTTAACTGTATATAATAGTATTCTCTCAATCTGAGTCACTGCTATTATATACTGGACCGAAACTATGCTAGTTATTTAATTTTACTTGACATGGTCAGTTGCCTAGATAGTAAAATTAAAAGAAATTAGCCTGTCTGGTTTTATGAAGAATAGTAGACGTCCACCCATCGTGGCATGCTATTCTCAGGTTACCAGGCTGCTGGCGAATTAATTTTAAAATGGTAGAGGGAACCAAATTAAAATGAATTCAAAATTTTGCTCATCATAATTAATGGTTTTTAAATTATGTGATTCTCAAGATTAAAATAGATTTCAACCCACTCGCTTCAATACTCAAAGAAAACAAACTAACGAGACTAAATTTTGTTGACTGAAAATGTAACTTGGATATAGTTTTAACTACAAATGGTATTCCTTCAATACTAGAAAATGTGTCTATTTTAGAAAAAAAGGTTCTTCCTTGGGGCCGAAAGATATGAAGAAGAAAAAGGTTCAGAAACAGGGAGACACAATTTCCAGGGTAGTTAGTGAGCCATGAACTGGTGTAAAAAAGCCGAAAGGCAGATGTTTTCACTGCAACCAGACCCGATACTGAAAAAAGTTATGTCCGGTATTTCTTAGTAGCCAGAACAAACAGAATAATTTTTATTCACTGATTGTGGAAACATATTTAGCGGTATTATCTACCGGTACCTGGTGTGTAGATATGAGAGTTAGTAATCATGTATGCAATTCATTGTAGGGATTCTAGAAAACCCGACAACTCAGTGATGGGGAGATTTACCTATATATGGGCAATAATACAAAGGTAACAGAAGTTGTAGTAGTAGATGTCACTCTAAATTTTGGTAGAGATCGAGTTTTAATATTGAGAGATTGTCTTTATGTACCTGCCATTAGAAAGAACTTAATTTTCGTTTATGAATTGGCTAAAGACGGATATTTTGTTTATTTTAATAACTCTGTCGTTATTAAGGATAATAAACGAGTTATCTATTCTGGTACATTGGTGAATAATTTTTATATTATTACTTCAATCTCACCTATACTGCAACTAACTGAAATGAATAACACATCTAATTTACCATATAAAAGAAAATTTTTTTTTTTAATGAATTAAACGTTTCTTTGGCACTTATGCTTAGGTCAGATTAATCTAAAAAGGATAAACAGACTGGTAGCTGATAGACCTTTGAGTTCATTGGAAGTGGAGGCACTTTCAATTTGTGAATCTTGCTTAGAGGGTAAGATGACTAAGAGATTATTTTTGGCAAAAGGCTGTAGATCTAAAGAACTGTTGGAGCTGGTTCATTCTGATGTGTGTGGTTCTATGACAATCCGGGCTCGAGGTGACTTTGAGTATTTTGTCAGATTCATTAATGACTACTCAAGGTATGGATACATTTACTTGATGCACCGTAAGTCTAAATATTTTGAGAAATTCAAAGAATTCAAGGCGGAGGCGGAGAAGCATCTAGGTAAAAGTATCAAATCACTACGATCCAATCGTAGTGGGGAATACCTCTTTGGAGAGTTTAAGAACTACTTGTCATCAGAGGAGATTACATTCCAATTGACTGCACCTGACACTCCACAACAGAATGGTGTAGCAGAAAAAAAAATAGGACTCTTATGAAAATAGTAAGGTTAATGATGAGTTATTCAGGCTTACCATATTCGTTTTGAGAACTCGCTTAAGAGACAGCGACTTATATTCTAAACTTGGTACCTCTAAGTCAGTACCTTTGACTCCCACAGAATTGTGGACCGGGCGTAAGCCTAGTTTGAAACACATTCGGATTTGGGAGTGTCCAGCACATGTGCTTAAAGGAAACGCGGATAAGTTGGAACCGAGGACAAAAGTGTGTTTCTTTGTGGGGTATCCCATGAGAATGAAAGGTGGTCTATTTTATAATCCTAAGAATCAGAAGGTCATTGTTAGCATCAATACCCAATTTTTGAAAGAGGATTATACTATGGATCACAAGTCTAAAAGCAAAATTATTCTAGAAGAACTGAGAGAAAATACTCGTAGAACGAAAGAGGAACCACAAGTCACTCATATTCCATTACCTCGTCATAGTGGGAGGATTATCGGGACAGGTACAAATCAAGAACATAGTACTGATCCATAGGGTTCAAATTCTTTACAGCCTGTTACTGTTAGTACACAGACACATGTAGTGCGTCGTCGTTGTGGAAGGGCTGTTCATCAACCTGACCGGTTTATGTTCTTGAAAAAGTCTTTTGATAGGATCCCGACAGAACTAGATATCGAGCCCTGTAACTACAATGAAGCACTACAAGACAAAGATGCAGATCTTTGGCAAATGGCTATGAATTCAGAGATGGAATTTATGTATTCTAATCAGGTATGAAAACTAGTAGAACCACCCGAAGGGATAAAACCCATTGGATGCAAGTGGATCTACAAGAGGAAGAGAGGAGTAAACAGAAAGGTTAAAACCTTTAAAGTTATACTTGTTGCTAAAGAGTTCGCTCAGAAATAAGGGATCGACTATGAGGAAACCTTTTCACCGGTAGCCGTGCTTAAGTCTATCCAGATTCTCTTATCCATTGCCGCTCATTTTGATTATGAAATCTGGCAAATGGACGCCAAGATAGCTTTCCTTAACGAAAGTCTTGACGAGTGTATCTATATGATACAAACAGATGAATTCATTCCAAAGAGCCAGGAGCACATGTTGTGTAAGCTTAAGGGATCCATTTAAAGACTTAAGCAGGTATCGAGATCTTAGAACACTCGGTTTGATCAAGCTATAAAATCTTATGATTTTGATCAAAGTCCGAATGAGTCCTGTGTACAAGAAGCGTGACGGAAGCGTAGTGATCTTCATAGTACTTTATGTAGACGATATTTTGCTCATCGAAAACGATGTGGAGGTATTATTTACAGTTAAAGTATGATTATCTGGGTAGTTCGATATGAAGGACTTGGGAGAAGCCAGCCACATCCTTGGGATCAAGCTTATGCCAGATCGAAAACAAAGGATGTTGGGCTTATCACAAGCAAAGTATATCGATGATATCTTTGTTCGTTTTAGCATGCAGGATTCCAAGAAATAATTTTTCCCTTTCAGACATGGAATCATTCTATCCAAAGATCAGTGTCCTATGACACCTGATGAGATAGAGAGGATAAAGGCAGTTCCTTATGCTTCGACAATAGGAAGCCTCATGTATGCTATGCTTTGCGCTAGACTCGACATCTGCTTTATTGTCGGCATGGCTAGTAGATATCAGTCTAATTCAGGGCAAGAGTATTGGACTGCGGTAAAGAATATAATCAAGTACCTAAAAAGGAGTAAGGATTATATGTTAACTTACCAGGCAGACAGTCTAGTACCTTTGGGGTACACAGACTTAGATTTCCAGTGAGAAATAGAGTTTACATCAGGAGACAACCTTGTAGATCCTTTACAAAGAGCTTACCGGCTAAGACTTTTCATAGTCATGTAGAAGGCATGTGAGTCAGATGTATAGCAGTATTGTCTTGAGTATAAGTGGGAGATTATTAGGATTGGTATACTGAAAATTATATTTTTAGTATTTAATTTTATTTTAATAAAATTAGTTTTTCATTTTATGAGAATCTTTATGAGCAATGTATGTATATTATTTCTTTGTTATGCATGGATGTCTGATATTCTGTATAGTATTTAATCTGATGTGTAGAGTACCGTTTACACACAAAAGATCAGATTTTAGGTTCTTACAGAATATAAGTTTTATGTTCACAGTTTAGATGGAAATGAACATACCATCGGTACGACTGTGGACAGAGTTTTTGTAGGCATGTCTTGGTTATGGAGAATAGATAATAACGTCGTCTATTAATCCGACTCTTTATGCTAGTATACTTTGTGTTTATTGAACGGGATATTTGAGGTAATTAATTTAATACTGACTACTGACTATATAAATTAATTCACACCAAAGGTTGTTATGAATAGTGCTTATCCTCTTAATCCTGAAATAATTATTGATTTGTATAAATTTAATATTCATTGTTTTGATTCATTAAAGGGTGCGATCTTATATGAGTCTATATTCCCGGTGAGTTGGATAATGGTATTATTTATATGAAAAATATTAATTATTGACGGAATCTACGTCCCAAAGATCGGGATTGACGATACCCCCTTAAGGATGCTTATAAGTTTTGACCGGGCCAAACCCTGCAGGTGAATTTAATTATCCGGCGGTTAAATAAGTTAAGTGGAAGGGTTTAAGGAATGTCAAGATGCCGATTAAATTAAATTGTTAGTAATTAAATTTAATTGGCGGGTATCGAGAATCTTAACGTGGTGAGAAATGGTAAGCATTTAATAACAGGAGCTCAATGCAAGAAAGTCTTGAGATTATGGGTCATAGTAAAATTATAGTTCTTTAGTGGTATGAACTATAATTCAGTATTTTATGAAAATTGCAGAAATCGTTGGTAGTTTTCCATAATTGAAGATACCACTATGCGTCTTTCTTTAATTGCAGATATTGCTAGTAGGTGTTTGTATTCTACTGGAAGTCTAACTCATAATTACTCTTCAGGTCCCTGTTGTAGCCCTATATATACGCAGGTAGGCTGAACCAGTTTGAGACTGATAGTTCATATATCATATATCAGAGATATCATATTTTGTCTTTCAAGACGAAAGATATCGGGGTTCTGCCGGTACGAGTTCTCGGAGGATCGTAGCCTACACTACGTTCGAGGATTGCGCAAGGAAATACAGTAGAAGATCTGACTGGAGCTTCAACTCGGAATCAAGTCGTAGTTGAAGATTAAATCTGCAAGAGGTATTTTTCTAAATTAACTTTGGTTGCACGGGTTTTATTTTGATCGTTCTTCGTTAAATATTTTATCTGGAGCCCGTTTTGGCGTTTGCTAGTCCAGTTAATTTTTTACCGAAAATCGTTTTACAAAAGTAATGATGTTGGCAGTATTGCCTCCAACAATGGAGACATGCCTATGAGGGTCTTGAAGGCAGTACGATAGGCCCAAAGGGCATTGTCCAGCCCGTCGGACCAATCTTTCCTATCAGGACGAACGGTCTTAGTTAGAATAATCTTGATTTCCCAATTAGATACTTCAACCTGGCCACTAATCTGGGAATGGTAAGAAGCAGCTACCTTGTGAGTGCTGGAATAGTGGTGAAGCGAGGCAGAGAAGTATTTATTTAGGAAGTGTGTACCACTGTTACTGATAATAGGTCATGGAAAACCAAATCGACTAAAAATATTAGACTAAAGGAATTTAACCACAACCTTGTGGTCATTCGATTTGGTTTCCACAGCTTCGACCCATTTGGACACATAATCCACCGCTACTAAGATGCACTCGTAGCCATGTGACGGTGGAAAGGGTCCCATAAAGTCGATGCCCCAAACGTCGAAGAATTCGATAATGAGAATGGGGTTGAGGGGCATCATGTCTCGGGAAAAGATCGTGCCAGCTTGTTAGCAGCGAAGGCAGGCTCGGCAAAAATGCGTGAGCATCTTTAAATAGAGTGGGATAGAAGAAACTAGACTGGAGGACTTTTGCTGCCGTCTTCTTGCCAATGAAGTGTCCTCTACAAGAAAGAGAGTGACAGAAAATCAAGATACTGGCCACCTCGGATTCGGAGACATATTGACGAATCACTTGGTTAGAGCAATATTTTAAAAGTTTTGGATCCTCCTAAAAGTAGTATTTGACTTAGGAGAAAAATTGGTCCTTATCAATAGTGGACCAATGAGAGGGGATGTGTCCAACTGCCAAATAGTTGACAATGTCAGCATACCATTGGAGCTGGGTGCTGGTAACTGCAAAGAGTTGCTCGTCCAGAAACGAGTCTCGTAAAAGAGTGGACTTACTAGATGGGGAAACTATAAGGAAGTAGAGGTGGTCAGCTATGAAATTTTCAGTTTCCTATTTATAATGGATCTCTAAGTTAAAATCTTGCAAGAGAAGAATCCAGCGGATGAGTTGGGGTTTAGTTTTCTTTTCGGACAGCAAGTGTCGGAGGGCAGCATGATCGGTAGAGACGATAACCTTTGAGCATAAGAGATAGAACCGAAAATTGTTAAGCACGAAAACTACAGCCAGTAATTCCTTCTGAATGGTGGTGTAATTCAACTGAGCATAAGTAAGGGTCTTACTGGCGTAGTAAATGGCATGAGGGCGGCGATCGACACGCTATCCTAAGATAACTCCTATTTCATAATCCTGTTAGAGAAAAATTGCCAAGATAATTGATTTGAATAGGATTTTTCGATTAAAAAAAAACTAGACAGGCAATCGCCGAAATAGGCTCCAGATTAAAACTTCTTTATGTCGAACGATCAAAATAAAACCCATACTCCCAAAGCTAGATTCAGGATTATACCTTTTGAAATCTGGTAGATTGATTTTGATTACTTCAACAACCACAAATGTGAATCCTTCGAGTAGAAGCCCCGATCAAGCCTTCTACTGTATTCCTGATGTGAGTCACGAACGTAGAGTAGGCTACGACCCTTCGTGAACTTAAACTTACTAAAGTAATCACAATAGGAAATACGTAGAAACCCTAATCTTGAAAGACAACTTATGATTTATGTTTAGCATAACCGCATATATATAGAGTTACAGTAGGGACCTATAGAGTTAATATGACTTGAGCTTCTAATGTAATTATGAAAACTCAACTGCCCCTGAGGCAATTTCATAACAACATAAATTAGAATTCATACCACTAAAGAAGTGTAATTGCACTCAACTGCAGAGTTTGGCTCGGTCAAAACTTATAAGCTTCCTTAAGGGGGTATCGTCAATCGTGAACAATCAGGACGTGAATTCCGTCAATAATTAATATTCTCCATATAATTAATAACGCTATCCAACTCACCGAGATTATTAACCCATAAAAGATTGCACCCTCTAATAAATCAAAATAACGAATATTAAATATATGTAAATAATAATTATTTCGGGATGAAGAGTATAAGCACTTATAATAACCATGGGGTATGAATTAATTTATATAGCCAGTATAAAATTAATTATCCCAATATGGTCCTGTTCAATACACACAAAGTGTACTATCACAGAGAGTCAGAACAATAGACGACGCTATTATCTGTTCTCCGTAACCAAGATAGGCCTACTAAAACTCTATACTACAGCCGTACCGATCTATTTATCCTTTTTAGATTAATATGACCTAAACGTAAGTACCAAAAAAACATTTGATTTATTAAAGAAGGCTCATTTCTCTTATATGGTAAATTAGTATGTTATTCAAATCAGTCAGTTGCAGTATAGGAGAGATTGGAGTAATAACATAAAAATCATCCACCAATGTACTAGAACAGATAACCCGTTTATTATCCTTAATAACCACATAGTTATTAAAATAAACTAAATATCTGTCTTTAACCAATCTAAAAATGAAAAATAAGTTCATTATAATGGAAGGTACATAAAGACAATATCTCAATATTAAAACCCGATCTCTATTAAAACAGAGAGTGACATTTTCCACTGCAATTACTGTCACATTTGTATTATTGTCTATATGTAGGTAAATTTTCCCATCACTAAGTTGTTAGGTTTTCTGGAATTCCTACAATGAAGTGCAGACATGATTAGCCGTTCTCGTATCTACACACCAAGTACCGGTAGATAATACCGCTAAATATGTTTCCACAACCAGTGAACAAAAATTACCCTGATTGTTCAGCTTGCTGAGATAAAATGGACATTGCATTTTTCAGTACTGTGTCTAGTTGTAGTGAAAACATATGCCTTTCGATTTTTTCACACAAGTCCGTGGTCCACTAATTACTTTGAAAATTGTGCTACCCTATTTCTGAACCTTTTTCTTCTGCTTGGTTTTCAGCCTGGAAGAAGAACCCTTTTTAAAAATAACCACATTTCTTGGTATCTTGAGAATACCCTCGGCAGTTAAAGCTATATCCATATTCCTTTTTTAGCCTACATAGCTTGGTCATGTTAGTTTATTTTTTTTGAGTATAACCGCGAGTGAATTGAAAATCATTTTAATTATGAGAATCACATAATTAAAAATCATTAATTATGACGAGCAAAAACTTTAAATTTTATTTTAAATTAGTTCCCTTTACTATTTTTAAAAAAAATTTGCCAGCAGCCTGGAACCGTGTGAATAGCATGCCTCGATGGAAGGATGTCTACTATCAATCGTTTGTCCAAACTGGTCAATTCCTATTAATTTTACTATTTAGGCAACAGACCGTGTCTAGTAAAACTAAATAGTTGGCAAAGCTTCGGTCTAGTAAATAATAGCAGTAACTCAGATAGAGAGGATACTATTACTTACAGTTAAGTGTTAACCACTACCTAATCCCAAATCAATCGCTTCGTAATGAATTCTTCAGATAGAGAAGTGATCCACACAAACAATTATCCAGAATTATCCCTAAAAGATATTCGTATCGACGATATCACAATTAATTCTGTTCGATGGGGAGGAAGGTTTTACTGCCAACACGCATAATTAATTACATTACCAACGAATTGGTGATGGAGACCGGAGAATTTAACTGTGAATAAATTCTCTCCCACTTAGTTTTTTAAAATATTTTTTAGGGTTATAAAAACTTTTTAATTAAAATAAATTTATTAATTTTGAAAAATCACACGATCCAAAAGATTTTGATTTTTTTTTCAAATCATCTTTTTCATGTTTTAATGTGTAAAAAAAATTAAATACACAGTTTTTCTTTACTTTATAGGTAAGGTATTGAATAAAGGTATCCAAATACTATTTATTACACATTTTTTTGAAAAATAACCATTTATTAAAATTAAATCTTTTCCATTTAATTAATCCAAAAATTTAGAATTAATTTTTTTGTTTTTTCAAAATATCTGATTTATTAAAAAATCATCTTAAACGTATTATTTTGTAAAAAATAAAATATCTAAAATCTTTTCATTTAATTAAAAAAATTTTAGTTAAAAAAACTTAATTTTATTTTTCTTTACAAAATATTAATTAAAATTGAATTTTTTTGAATTAATTAAATTAAATAGAAAATATAAAATCAATATTTATTATCCACGTAATTTATACAAATATATAAATAAGGTAAATATTACCCAATTTTATGATCGAGGTGAAAACTCTATCGAGTTTCAAGTTTCTGTATTCAGATAAGCTTCAGTCTTTCAACCGCTGCAGAAAGCTGCTTATTCTTGTTAGAATCGAACAAGGATTCATCTATTTGCATTGTTATAGATATACAACACTTCTCGATCAAAACATATCAGAAAATAGCCCCCGGAGCCGCCGACAGCACTGCACCAGCGTCTTTCCGAGGTTTTTTCGACCTTTTTTTGAACTCTGTTTTTGTTCCCGTTTTTTTTGGAAACGTAGCTAACGAAACATACTATTTTTTTTTTTGTAAAAACCCTAGTTCAAAATATTGAGAAAAATGGCTTTTGATGGCCATTGAACCACCACTGCCGTTGTTGCCACACCGCCTGTTGTGCCACCAACTTTCCGAGGCCGTTTCGGCTTCATCCGAACTCTATTTTTGTTCTTGTTTTTTCTGAAAAATAGAGAAAATATAATATTTTTCAATAAAATTCCCTGATTCGAAAATATCCTGAAAACAGCCATCAAAAACCTCCGAATAAGCTTCTGCTGCCTACCTGCGCCGCCCCGACTTGCGTCGTTTGTTTTGCCTTCTTTTTGTGGTTGATTCGGCTCCTGTTTTGCACTAATTTTAGCATTAATATCCAACAATATGATGCACTGATGAACGCCTCAAAAATAGTCCCGAAAAACCTCAAAATCGATCCCCGAATGGCCCCGGACAGCTTGCTGTCCGTTGCCCTTATTGTCGCCTGTTCCGACTTGTTTTTGTCCAGGTTTTTGCAATGTTTTTGCACTATTTTCTAGCCTATTTTACTGATATTTTGTGTCTAAAAATTACACAAAATTCATCCTGACAAAGTCACAAAATCGAGCCAAAAACGGCCCAAAGTCGTCAGACAAAGTTGCTGCCGGTGGGTTGTTTTGTCGTCCCTTTTTGCTGCGTTTTTGGACCTATTTTGCTGCTATTTTTAACACATAAAAATTGTAAAAAACTTACCAAAAAAATCTATTACAAAATCGGGCAAAAATCGTTGCGATCCGTGGCCCAAAACACCCGAACTACTGACAAAACCACCGATTGTACTCTGCCCGTTCTTCCCATTCTTGGACATTCGATGTCACGCCCCAAACTCCGGGCCACATAAAACACCCATAAACAACCAAATGTGATACCAAACCGAGAATACACTCTCAAAATAAATTATACATGCATTGTATAAAAACGCCAAACGGCAATATTACATGGCTCCAACGCCCGAAAAATATGTTATAGCATACATGTAAAAAGCTCACAAAAAGGAAGACTACACTCTTTCACCTCTACCGACACCTCCAGATCAACCAGCATGATCGGTACCTGAAGAAAAAATAAATCCCACACTTGAGCCAAGGCTCAGCAAAAACTAGACAAGTATGCAATATAAACAAAACATGCTAAGAAACCGAAGTACAGGTTTAGACTCTCTTTTAAGCCTTGAAAACCGTTTTCACATGCAAACGGGAAAGTAAGGATACAAACCATATTTTGACTCACTCACAGGGGCCTAAAAACAGTTGAAAAGGGTTTTTAGATCGCGATACACACGACTCTTAAAAATAATTTAAAAATTGGTCTATCCATGCCATAATGCAATTCGTGCAATCCAGATACATGCAACCGGCTCTCATACGCCGCAACCACAAATCTAGCAACCAGCCCTCACATGCCGCAACCACAGCCCCAATGCTGATATAAAGACCCATTTATAAACATATATTTCCGGGATAAAATCGTATACTATGGGTTAAAACCATAGATCAAACCACGGGGTAAAACCGTACACCGCGGGATAATACCACCCACCACGGGATAAAATCGTATACCAAACCACGAGATAAAACCGCATACTTTACCATAAGCCACCGGATGGAACCGCTGACTACGGATCATACCACGAGATAAAATCGCATGCCACGGGATAAGACCGCATACCACGGGATAACACCACATATAACAGAATAAAACTGAAGTTACAGGATAACACCGAACACTACGGGATAATACCGAACACTACGGGATAACACCGAACATTCCTATGCATAACCAAATCAGGATTTAAATGCATGTAACATACCACATACACCACATGCATGTGCCCCACAAATCCATCACATTCATGCCTAATAAAACTCTAAGTTCTAAAGCATGTAACTACGATACACATAAGATATCATGCCATGTAATCCACTTACATAAATAAACAGTTATAAATGCATATAACCATATAACCCGACAAAACATCACAAGCCACACACCCATCATTCGATACCCGAACGACCCGTCCACAAATTGGGACCCGTCCACGCTTTGGGACAACGATCACTTAATCCAGAGATCAACACCTGAACCTCACACGAGACGATTCTCACCAGAACCCCACCTTAAACCAAACCACAAACCCACACGTCGCGCACATAACCAGCAGTCACACAACTGTGCCACAAACCTAAACCAACCATGCGCATCACACCCGAGCACAGCATCACATAAGCATCCCGGGCCACCACACGACCCCCGAAACCACAACTCCAAACCCCAAAAAGAACCCACAGGTATTTGAATTAATCAATTCCCATAAATCAATCAATCGAATACCATAGGACGCCAATCGAAAATCAAAACCCAACCACGGAACCACCAAAACACACCCCAGCACTTCAGTCGACCGAACCTAGCCCCTAGTCGACCGAAGACCACACTAGAAAATCAAAAATTCCTTGATGCACTGTTCAGTCGATCGAACCCCAAAACGATGATCCAGTTGACTGAACCCAAAGGTTCGGTCGACTGAACTCACCTAGAAACTATTTTTAAACTACGGGTTCAGCACTCCAAACCTCGAATCGAAGCCTCAAAACTCCAAATTAACATCTGTGAACATCCACACGCCTAGGTCTAACACCAAGACCTCAAAAGAAACTCTCGGCACCCGATTTCATCCACCGAAATTGACAAAAACCCAATTTAAACCCAAAAATCCAACTTTACAGAAAATTAGATCTACAGCAATCTAATCGGTAAAAAGACACCCAATTACCCGTAGCACCCTTATACAATATACAGGTCTAGAATCCTACCTCGGTGAATTTAAAACTTGACATCTCGATCCATGTGCAAAATTGAGCCTCGTCGGAATCAAGATTTGACCGGATGGTTGCATAGCCCACGACACCAAAAGCAAGGATCCGCTATTGGATCGTTGAAAACTGAGCTTCGAGCCCCCGAGAAGTTAGAGAGAAGGCAGAGAGAAAACAGAAAACTTAAGAGTTAAGTTTTGAAAAATATCTTTTTGAAAATATCTAACTCCAGATATTTATAGGCCTCTAAACTATCTTTTTTTTGAAATTTTTCGAGAATCACGCCATAATGGCCCATGGCCTCGGGAACCTACCCCGCATGCATATCTAAGCCCGATCATGCATTAAAAGGAGTAAAAACATGCTTAAACGAAAACATATAACGCGCATTCGAAAACGCCAAAAAAAGAAAAAGGGTCAGGGTCTCACAACTCTACCCCCCTTAAAGGAATTTTACCCCCAAAATTCAACATCAGGTTAAAGAACAAATCGTCGATCACATCGACACGGCATACGAGAGGGTCAGCCAAACCATTCCTAGGATATAGTCAAACAAGGTCGGACATCCTAGATAATGGCCAACTATCTCACAGACAGGGGATCTATAACACACCCAACCTCACAACCTCACCAACCACTTCCTCAACACAACGCATCATCCACAGGATCCATAACCAACCCCAAACAGATGCAACAAGGAAACTGGTCCAAAGCCTGCCTACTCAGAAAGTATCTCTGCTTGCTGAGAGTATATCAGCATCCTTCGGCACGACCGGTGCCCTAGATGAACCATGAACTGTAAGAGAATACACTCGGGGCAACCCCACTCTGTCCTGTCCGCCATATCTCGGTGCTGTCGGCTGCAGCACCGACTGAACTGATGTACTCCCACCTACCATCCGGGAAGTCTGTACTACTAAAGGCTACTGTCGACCCTGCACATACGAACCCAATTGCGTACCAGCCATGCTCGGTGCATCCTCCCTCTGGGGACAAGTCCTACGGATGTGTCCAGTCTGTCCACATCTGTAACAAACGGGCAATTTCGTCCCCTGCAACTAATCTTGTATGGAACTCTGAGCCTACCTCAACTGTGGGTCCTGAGACTGTCTCGGCTGCAGGTAATCTGGTACACGATGCCCCGGCTGTCCACATCGAAAACATCTGACCTCCCTCTGCTCTGGCCTCCCTGACGAAGCCACTGATGGTGATGGTGCAGAGAACTGTTGTGATCCAGATGGATGAAAACTAGGACCAGACAACCTCTGCCTCTTGCTGAAACGCCCAGCTGTCTGCGCCTCTGCTCCACCCTGTGGTATCCTGGTCTCCCTAGAAGCTCGGATCTCAATCATGGTGTTCTCCACCCTCGCTGCTCCTCTACCAGCTTTGTGAACACACGAATCCCCATCGCTACCACACGCTCTCTGATCGCCGGTCTCAGACCCTGCTCAAACCTCATAGAACGCAGCTCGTCTGTGCTCACTAACTCAGGTGCAAACCGGGACAAGCATGTGAACCTAGACTCATACTGCATGACGTCAATCGCCCCCTGGGTAAGAGTGCTGAACTCCTCCCCGTACAAATCTCTCCTCGAAGCTGGGAAGTATGTCTCCAGAAACACTCTAGTAAAAGCTGCCCAAGTAACTCCTGCAATAGTCCTGGCATATTTTCACCAAGCGTGAGTAGCACCCCTCAGCTGAAAGGTGGTAAATGAAACCCGTAACTCATCCTCTACAATCTGTAATGTGTCAGGGATCCGCGTCGTCAACTCCAACCACTCCGTCGCCACAATAGGATCTGGGTCTCCAGCAAAGGTAGGCGGATCCATGCGTCTAAACTCCCGCATCGCCACAGCAGCCCTCGCCTCAGGTACCCTCTCCTTACTAGCCTCGCCGCTAGAGGTCTCAACCAGCTGGCCGATGGAACGCACCAGCGCACCTAACAACCCTACCATGTCAACAGGTCCTTGGGGAGCATTTGCATCTCCAGCATCAGGGATAGGAACATCCCCTTGGCCAACAGCACGGCCACAGCCTCGACCATGGCCTCGCCCTCGTCTCGCCGACATCGCGTCTTTATGAAAGAAAACTACATAAGAGGTAACATATAGCATAAACCGCCTAAGCATGCATACACATAAGCACATAGGTTCATGCTAAACAACTCCACATACCGAGAAGAACCAACAAGAATGACACGTCAATTTGGATAACCTACTCAGACTCTCTGATAGAAATCACATTAGTTAAACGCGTTTCTAACTTGGCTCCCAATTTTGTTAATCCAAATGGCCAAAGGCAAGACTATCACTCTTAAGATTCAACTTCCACGCTCACATATAGACATTGTCCACATATCTAACATGCTGACACAATCATGTTATCAAAGCATGTAAACACATGCAATCAAGCACACGCAATCAACCTCACACGGTGATGCACCCTCTTCCCGCGGCTCATAGGTATTCGAATCAAGAGCTCTGATACCAAGTTGTCATGCCCCAAACTATGGGCCACGTGAAACACCCATAAACAACAAAACGTGATACCCAACTGAGAATACACTATCAAAATAAATCATACATACATTGTATATAAACGCCAAACGACAATATTACATGGCACCAATGCCCGAAAAACATGTTATAGCATACATGTAAAAACCTAACAAAAAGGAAAACTACACTCTTCTACCTCCACCGGCACCTCCAGATCAACCAGCGTGATTGGTACCTGAAGAAAAACAAATCCCACACCGTGAACCGAGGCTCAACAGAAACTAGACAAGCATATAATATAAATATAATATGCTAGAAAATCGAAGTGTAGGTTTAAACACTCTTTCAAGCCTTGAAAACAGTTTTCACATGCAAATGGGAAAACGAGGATACAAACCATATTTTGACTCATTCACAGGAGCTTAAAAACAGTTGAAAATGGTTTTTAGATTGCGATACACACGACTCTTAAAAATAATTTAAAAATTGGTCTATCCGTCCCATAATGCAATTCATGCAGTCCATGATACATGCAACCGACTCTCATACGCCGCAACCACAAATCTAACAACTGGCCCTCACATGCCGCAACCATAGCCCCAACACTGAGATAAAGACCCGTACATAAGCATACATTCTCGGGATAAAATCGTATACTATGGGTTAAAACCATAAACCAAACCACGGGGTAAAATCGTACACCGCGGGATAAGACCGCCCACCACGGGATAAAATCGTAAACCAGACCACGGGATAAAAATGCATACTTTACCGTAAGCCACGGGATGGAACCGCCGACTACGGATCATACCACCGGATAAGACCGCATGCCACGGGATAAGACCGCATACCACGGGATAACAACGCATATAACAGGATAAAACTGAAATTACGTGATAACACCGAACACTACGAGATAACACCGAACATTCCTACGCATAACCTAATCAGGATTTAAATGCATATAACATACCGCATACACCACATGCATGTGCCCTACAAATCCATCACTTTCATGCCTAATAAAACTTTAAGTTCTAAAGCATGTAACCACGATACACATAAGATATCATGCCATGCAATCAACTTACATAAATAAACAGTTATAAATGCACATAACCATATAACCTGACAAAACATCACAAGCCACACACCCGTCATTCGATACCCGAACGACCCGTCCACAAATCGGGATCCGTCCATGCACCGGGACAACTAACACCTAATCCGGAGATCAACACCTAAACCTCCCACGAGACGATTCTCACCAGAACCGCACCTTAAACCAAACCACAAACCCACACGTCGCACGCATAACCAGCACTCACACAACCATTCCACAAACCTAAACCAGCCATGCGCATCACACCTGAGGACGGTATCACATAAGCACGCCGGGCCACCACACGACCCCCGAAACCACAACGCCAAACCCCAAAAGGAACCCACAGGTATTTGAATTAATCAATTCCCATAAATCAATCAATCGAATACCATAGGATGCCAATCGAAAACCAAAACCCAACCACGGAAGCACCAAAACACACCCCAGCACTTCAGTCGACCGAACCTAGCCCCCAGTCGACCGAAGACCACACTGGAAAATAAAAAACGCCTCAATGCACTGTTCAGTCGACCGAACCTATGGGTTCGATCGATCGAACCCTAAAACGATGATCCAGTCGACTGAACCCATAGGTTTGGTCGACTGAACTCAACCAGAAATCGTTTTTAAGCTACAGGTTCAGCCCTCCAAATCTTGAATCGAAGCCTCGAAACTCCAAATCAACATCCGTGAACAACCACACGCCTAGGTCTAACACCAAGACCTCAAAAGAAACTCCCGGCACCCGATTCTATCCACCGAAATTGACAAAAATTTGATTTTAACCCAAAAACCCAACTTTACAGAATATCAGAACTACAACAATCTAACTGGTAAAAAGAGACCCAATTACCCATACTACCCTTATACAACATACAGGTCTAGAATCTTATCTCGGCAAGTTTAAAACTCGACGTCTTGATCCACGTGCAAGATCGAGCCTCGCTAGAATCATGATCTGACCGGATGGTTGCGTAGCCCACGACACCAAAAGTAAGGATCCGCTATTGGATCGTTGAAAAACGAGCCCCAGGCCCCCGAGAACTTTGAGAGAAGGCAGAGAGAAAATGGGAAACTTAGGAGTTAAGTTTTGAAAAATATCTTTTTAAAAATATCTAACTCTAGATATTTATAAGCCTCCAAAATATCTTTTTTTTTGATTTTTTTCAAGAATCGCGCCACAACGGCCCACGGCCCCAGGAACCTACCCCGCATGCATATCTAAACCCGATCATGCATCAAAAGTAGTAAAAACATGCTCAAACGAAAACATATAACGCACGTTCGAAAACGCCAAAAAAAGAAAACGGGTCAGGGTCTCACATTCGAACCTGTTCTTAAATATTCTAAAATATCTAAAAAGAATAATAAAAGATTTTACATTGAAAACATATGTCCCAAAAGCTCATATTCAAACTATAAAAGCTTAAACTATCACGATCAACTTTCGTAATTAAAAAAATAATCATCAAAAAAATAATCATCATCCGCACATTTAATCAAGCATGAAAATAAAGACGATCATAAAATCAAAATTAGAACGACAGCAAAACAAAGTTAGCACAATTCTAAATCTACTCGACCTCTCGATTAATCGTAAACATAATCAAAATGGCTCTAATATCAATTGTTGGAGGCAAACTAACAAGATCATTAATTTAAATATGATTTTTTGATTAAAAAAACTGGACAGATAATCACCGAAACAAGCTTTAGATTAAAATTTTTTGATATCGAACGATCAAAATAAAACTCGTATTCCCAAAATTAGATTCAAAATTATACTTTTTGAAATCTAGTAGATTGATTTTGGTTACTGCAACAATCACGAATTTGAATCCTTCAAGTTGAAGCCCCGATCAAGCATTTTACTGTATTTTCGATACGAGTCACGAACGTAGAGTGGACTACAATTCTTCGTGAACTTAAATCTATTCAACTAGTCACAATAAAGAATATGTAAAAACTCTAGTCTTAAAAGACAACTTATGATTTATGTTTAGCATAATCGCATATATATAGGATTATAGCAGAGAACTGTAGAGTAAATATAACTTGGGCTTCTAATATAATTATGAAAACCTACTTGTCCCTGAGGCAATTTTATAGAAAAACATAAATTATAATTCTTACCACTAAAAAATCGTAATTGCACTCCCAGTTATATTCTCAAAACTGATTCTTCGAGCTCCTATTATTAAATACATAACTTATCTTCCCGCGTTAAGATTTTAGATATCTTCCAATTAAATTTAATTACTGATAATTTAATTTAATCGGTTTCTTAAAATTTCTTAAACCCTTCTACTTAACTTATTTGCTGGCTGGATAATTAAATTCACCTGTAGGGTTTGACCCGGTTTAAATTTATAAGCGTTCTTAATGGGGTATTGTCAATTCTGAACAATTGGGACGTGAATTTTGTCAATAATTAATATTCACCATATAATTAATACCGCTATCCAACTCACCGAAACTATTAACCCATAAAAGATCGGATTCTCTAATGAATCAAAACAACAAATATTAAATATACGCAAATAATAATTATTTCGGGATTAAGAGTATAAGCACTCATAATATTCTTGGGGTGTAAATTAATTTATATAATCAGTATAAAATTAAATACCCTAAGGTGGTCATTTTCAATACACATAAAGTGTACTAGTACAGAGAATCGAAACAATAGACAATGCTATAATTTGTTCACCGTAACCAAAACTGGTCTACTAAAACTCTGTACTACTGTAGCGTCAGGATTTTGAGATTTTTGTTGTTCAAAAATAAAAAAATTCAAAAGATATTTAGAAAATATTTTAACACCTTAAAAGCCAAATTTTAAAAATTCTTTTTTGTTAAAAATAGAGTCGCCACTTGATTTTTGAGAAAAATCAAGAAAACAAAAAATGACTACTGATCTTTAAAACGTTTAATCAGAGGAAAAAGGTTCAGGGGCTAAGGGACGAATCGGAGAAGGTGTTAGGCACCCCATTCAGCCAACCATAATGTTCGCCTCTACTAATCATCATTGGTTTTTAATTAGATTTCTCAAATGCATGCAAATACAGAAAATATAGGTGACGAGAGAACATCCAAAATTAAATACAGAAAATACATAACATATGTATATAGAACGTTGAAACAAAACAAATAAGAAAAAAAATTCTTAAGTTCTATGGCATGCAATTTGTAACTAAATGATACATGGAGTAAATCCACATGGCATGATTCAAAATAAAAAAACAACAAATATGCTAAAAAAACACTAAATCTAAATTATGCAAAAATGGACATTAATCTTTTATCAACATTATTAAACAATCTAAAATAACCTAAGTTATTCTAAAACGTGATTTCAAAATAAGATGAATGAATACTTTAAAACTATCATAAGAAACATGCATATTACTAATATAATTAATTACTATTAAAGAGAAATGTAAAATGTACAAAAAATACCATAATAAAAGTTTCCAAATGAAGAAAGCAATTAAGCTAACAACCAGAATTATATGTTTTTTTTTTATCCATGCAAAATATTTAACAAAAAAGAAAAGAAAACAAAAGAACATCTAAAACAAGATTTTTTAAAAAATAAAAGGGTTTAAAATGAAAAAGGTTTTATAGGTTCTAATTATTAGAAAAATGTTCTAATTATTTATCATGGATTTTATAGGTTTTATATGAAGACTAAGCCAACAAAAGAAAAGCAAAATAAATGCTATAAAAAAGAAACCAAGCTAACATTAGTATATTTTGGAAATTTTAATGTTGAACAAAAACAAGTAAAAAGAAAAGTAAAAGAAATACTAGGGAAGGAGATTTAAATTAAAATTAATAGATTTATGGATTAAACAAAGAGGAAAAGAAAAATAAAATGAAAGAAATGTAATTAAAGGATTTAAACTAAAAATAATATATTTAAAATAACAACTAAGCAATTTTAATTAGAAAGTATGGAAGTAGTATTGGCAACAACATCTATATAAATGTAAGCACCTTAAGTATGATAATAACAATATCAAAAGTTGTAATTACTCAAATATGTTGACACTACTTTTAATGAATTTAAGAGTAATAATGTGCTAAGTGTGCAAGGTGAACAAAATAATCAACTAAAAAATTCATAAGAAGTGGCCAAACTACATTAAGCAAGTTATACACCTAAAATAGCAAACTACATTAATCTTACATTAGATGAAATAACAAACTAAATCAACGAATAAAACATGGAAATTGAAATTGAATTTAATCCGCCCACTCCAATGGATAGATAGTGGAGGGAGAAAGGTCGGGAATTCAAACAGAATACCTGAATCGCTAGTGAATCCTCAAGTCGGAAAAATGTGCTTCAACGATCCAATCCTCAAAATGTGCTCCAATCCAAGTTAGGGTTTCAGTATCGGAGGTCAGTTTCTCAATGCTTCGACAGGGTATCGGCGTCGGAACTCGTAATCTCTCGGTACTTCGACAGGGTAACTCTCACTCTAATTCTCTCTTTCCGTCACGCCCCAAAACCCAGGGTCACGTGAAAATCCACAAAACATCTGTTTTTCATGAAAATATAGATTTTCATACATTAAAATCCAGTTATTGAAACCAATAGAATACCCAACAAAGTGTATCTCTCATAAATAAAAAACAACAGTTCAATATGGGTACAATATATCGCCTCATGGCGTACAAAGCCTACCTTCAGGAATAGGCATACCAAAGACAGGAAAACTATAAAAGTCTTCCGCCATGCGAGCACCACCAAACTACTCCACATCCACATCATCACCTGAAAATGATTTTACAGAAAATTCTCACCCGTGAGCCAAAGCCCAATAGAAACAGATAATAAGTTGTAAAGCAGGAATATGCAATCATATGGTGGGAGCGAACTCAACCACAAAAGAAAAACATGTTTTTCATCCAAAACCTTCAAGTTTTCCCATCAGACTACACAAGTCTCCCAAAACTGTTTTACTTCATAAAATCCATGTTTTCATCCTTCAAACCTGGTATTACAACAAATGCAAATAATCAACCACAGTTAAGGAAAAACAGTAATCAAAATATTATTCCCTCGAGAAATGTACCATCGCGAAAAAGAAGAGTGATCCTATGTACCGACTCCATCACAAGGGGATAGAGGTAACAACTATAGATCCCTATCCAGTATCTAACCCCCATACATCATGGGACTGGTTAGATACACATAAGTTCTATACGGAGTACCATAACGAACCACTTAATTTACGGGTACGACACCTGAGGGAACTAAGCACCCAACTGCCTCAATTTATGGGGACTAACCCGAAGGACCTGAGTACCTACGCTACGCACGTTCTCGAACTTACACCGAGGGAAACTCGTGCCAAATACACATCATCCCGGTACATCTAGATAATCTTCTAAAAATATTTCTCAAACCGATACAATATACATGTACATGGATCCATCCATCACAAGGAGATCAAAACAAAACATTTTGAAAATGTTTTCCCCAAAGCAGTTATACAACACGTGTATAAGCAAAAGATCCAATCCATGAAACCATGGAGATCAAACCAAAACATGTAAAAATATATTTTCATGCAAACGTTTTAGAAAGTGAGACTCAACCCCAAGGGTTATCTCCTAACCTCCAATAAACACGTTTTTTCATCAAAACCCTCCTTTTTTTCTCAAAAGAAACCCAACCTTTTTCCCCAAAGGAACCACAAAAAATCCAAAGCAAATAGCCACCATTTCAGTCGACTGGACTCCTCCCCAGTCGACTGAAAAACCTACTAAAAAATCACCATTTTTGAACAGAAAATATTTCAGTCGATTGACCCCTTGAGTCCAGTCGACTGAACCTCCCAACTCAAGATCCAATCGACTGAACTCATGGGTTCAGTCGACTGAACTTGCCCAGAAAACGTTTTTAGCTAAGATTTTGACCTCCAATCCTCAAACCAAGATTCAAAAACACCAGTTTTGATACCTAAAGGCATACCCAAGCCCAAGGCTATCACAAACCATCATCAGAAATATCCAGCACTCAGTTTCATCCAACCAAAATGCCAGAGAATAGTTTTAATCCAAAACTAGATCTAGAACATAAAATCACTTTTCATGCGTTTTTAAACGGTGAAATAGCATAAGATTACATATAGTACCCTTATACAGCAGTAGAATCTGGGATCCTATCTCGTTGGGTTAAAAACTCGACGCTTGATCTACGTGCAAAATCGAACTTCATCGAAATCAAATTCCGTCCGGATGAATGCGTAGGCCATGAAGCCAAAAGTAAGGATCCACTGTTAGATTGTTGAAAACTGAGCCCCAGACCCCCGAGAAGTTAAAGAGAAGGCAGAAAGAATATGGAGGAAACTTAGGAGTTAAGTTTTGAAAATAACTTTTGAAAATATCTAACTCCAGATATTTATAGGCCTCTAAAATATCTTTCTTTTTTGAATTTTTAAAATTCGCACAGAAACTCTCTACAACTCTGGAAGGCAACCCCGCTTGCTCAGATTTACCAAAACAGGCATCGAAACACATATCTGCAAATTAAAGCAAAAACGCTAAAGTGTGACTAAAAACACGGAATATGCATATAAATCATAAAGAAACGGTACAGTGTCTCACACTTTATGTCCTAAAAAACGTACTAAGGGGTACTATATTTATGGAACTCTTCAACCAATAAAATGTTGACACATTTTGGGACACATCAGGCCATTTAGAGTTGGCGGTCACCGGGTATGGATATGGCGGTCGCCACAAAAAGTGTAGTTTCCAACAAGTTCTAATGGAGGTCGCCACAATGGAGTTGACAATCCCATGGTTTGATTGTAGCGATTGCTGCCTTGGGCTAGAGTTTTCAAGAATTTCTTGTGTAGGTCGCTACAATAAACATGGTGACCCCAAGGTTCCAATATGCCGGTTCAAGATTTTGAAGTTGGTAGCTCAAAATGATTGCACTGGTTTGAAGATTTTGATCGTTGGATTCAAATATTGAGCTTGGATCATTTTTTGAGGATCATACTGAAGCACCATTCCACTTGTTTTCATTATCAGATTCACCTGGATCAACCTAAGATTAGACGGGATCAAATTAGAGTGTCTACAGTTGCTCCTCTTTGATATAACTTGCATAGCAACGCGTGATGCAAGTTATATCAAAGATCTAGAGATAATATCTATTTGATTGAGCCGTCAATCTTAGGCTACAAACACACAAGCATGCACGTGATATTGGTTGTACTCGAATATTCATTGAGCTGGCTACGTACCCCTTCGCTAGGGATCAGACCACAACTTAGTTCTTGGGGCAAATGCGCAGATACAAGACAATAAACATGATGCAGATGCTAACATGATGCAAACATTGATATGATCAAACAAATTCTTAAAGATCGAGTCAAGATCAAAAGGAAACACAAACAACCAAACAAGTCAAAGATCGAGTCAAGATCTAAGAACTCGACTGGGAATAAAATAATTAAGAGGATCGAGTCAATATCCTAGAAATTATCTTAACCTAGGAAAGCAAACATGAATTAATAAGTCGAGTCAAGACCTAAAAATCCGAAACAAAGTGCGGGATAAAAATAATTAGAAGTCGAGTCAAGGCTTAAAACTCTCTTTATTGGAAAAGATAACCAGGAATTATTAGGTCGAGTCGAGACCTAAAAATTCAAGACGAAAGCGAGATAAAAGTAATTAAAAAGTCAAATCAAGACTTTAAAATTAAATTTATCAGAGAAAACTACAAATTAATAGGTCGAGTGAAGACCTAAAAATTCTGGACGAATGAGTGATAAAAGTAATTAAAAAATTGAGTCAAGACTTTAAAATTATTTTTATTAGAAGGAAACACCACAAAAAAAAAAAAAACAGAACAAGGGTTGAAATTATTTTTATAAAGCACCCCAAGATCGTGTTTTGAAAAAAACAATCAAGATTTAAAATTATGTTAGGAAAACATACACAACTTAAACTCATAATATTTAAAATTCTTCTAACACAATAATAAACCTAAAAGAAATATAACAAAACAAACTTAAATAAAAGACACACATAATGCTAACAATAATAAAACAAAACACACACAATAAAACAAAACAAAACACAATACACACAATAATAAATTCCAAAAATAAGAAATAAAACAAAACACACCAAACACACAAACACGCACAATAATAAACCCCACATGAAATAAAATATACACACAAAACACACAAAACAAACACCAAACAACCCTATCAAAAATCCTAAAACTAATGATGTTCACTGACACATAACCGGGTTCGAGTCCCAAAGGCGTGACATGACCGTTGACGTCTTGGCGGTCGCTGAGACAAAACTCTTCTGACATAGCGGCCGCAGCAACAAAACCCTTCAAACTTGGCGGTCGCCATGTGCCTCTTCATCATCCCGACAGTCGCGTACTTTCAAGGTGGCGATCGCCACCTCCAAACGCGCATATGGTGTCCAGAGGCACACGAGTGTGGTTCATTCTCATCCTTTCCTCTCTCTCTCTCTCTCTCTCCCTAGCCTCCATACTCTCTCGAATTCTCTCACCTTCCCTCTTGCTTTCAACCCTCTCGTGACCTTCGAGCTCCCCTCTCTTCTTTTCGAGTACCGTACGATGTTCACCTTATTGTTTATGATTCCATTTTTGTTCATGGCGGGCCAGAGCCATGGGAATGATGATTTGGGGGCACGATAAGGCCCTTCTGCTGCTGGGAGCTCTTCCATGGGTGCCATTGGGGGTGCCGGTTCTCACATTCCAACCGGTGGGATTACTGCTCCTTAGTCTTCTACTACCATGGGGCTATGGACGCCCTTGCTCTTGAGGCAGAGTGTGCCTATCGCCGTGCTGCTGAGGACGAGGCATGGGCAGCTGTCGAGGCACAGGCAACTGCATATGCTGCTGCTGAGGCCGAGATGACTGATTTTCTTGATCCTCATGTTGGAGAGGGTCATCCTGCGCCTTTTGACCCACACACCTAAGCCCCGGCACCCCACTGCTTGGTTCCAAGTGGGATGAGGCGCAACGAGCTGCCTATTGATGTCGTCGCTATCTTTTTGGTTCCATACCAAAGCACGTTGTACTTTATGTCTCAAACATAGATACATGTATAGGATCCCTTGTAACTTATTTATTTTTGCAATGCGATGTTCATGAAAACTGTGATAACTATATGCAATGTTTGAGATCTATGAATAAACTAAACATGTAAAACATGTAATCACATTTAAAGAGCAAATCTGGACATTGAACTGAAAACCTAACTTAGGTACATGTGCAAATGAGATTAAAACAGTAGGGACACTAGGGTGAGGGTTTAAACGCAAACAATAAAGGGGAGTGGCTTTCCATTTTTTTTGTAGAAAAATCTAAGGGGTGGTATATACATATATTTTTTTAGACAATCACAAAAACTAATGGGGATCGGAATTTTTCAAAAATCCAAAAAATGGGGGGAATTTTTCAAAAATCCTAAAAATCTAGGAAATTTTTTTCAAAAATCCTAAAAATCTAGAGGGAATTTTTCAAAAATCAAAAAAATCTAGGGAGAATTTTTTTCAAAAATCCTAAAAATCTAGAGGGATTTTTTTTTTAAAAAAATCCTAAAAATCTAAGGGGAATATAAAAAATCAAAGGGGTGACATAGAATCTAAGGGGTTTGATTTTTTAAATTTTTTATATCTTTGGGGAAAAACATAAAATTTTAAGGGAATGATTTTTGATTGATTTATTATTATTATTTATATATATATATATTTTTAAAAAATTTAGGATAGAGATTTGCATGGCGCACCAAGGCTTAGGATCCCTAGTCTTCTACTAGGGCGTGCAAAAATCAAAGAATCGTCACACACACACAAACCTGGGGTTGAAAGGATTTGCTTGGCCCACCAAGGCTTAGGGTACCTAGTCTTCTACTAAGGAGTGCAAAAATCAAAGGAACGTCACATACACACGAACCTAGGGTTGAAAGATTTACCTGGTGCATCAGGGTTTAGGATTTCAAGTCTTCTACTAGAACGTGCATAAATTAAAGAATCGTCACACACCCACGAACCTAGGGTTGAAAGATTTGCCTGGCGCACCAGGGCTTAGGATATCTAGTCTTCTACTAGAGAGTGCAAAAACCAAAGGATCGTCACATGCACACGAACCTAGGATTGAATGATTTGCCTGTCGCACTAGGATTTAGGATGCCTAGTCTTCTAGTGCTTAAAAGATTTACCTAGTGCACCGGGCTTACAATGCCTAGTCTCCTAGGGCTTCAAAGATTTGCGAGGCTTGAAAGATTTGCCTGGCTCACTATGGCTTAGGGTGCCTTGTGATGCCCCATCCTCCGGGCACGTTAGGACATACATAAATATAAATAAATGAGTATTCTAGCCATTCATTCATATTTACATACATTAATTATTACATCATAAAGGAGTTTTGAACCATTCAAAGTAGTTAGCTATTACAATATTACCATGAAATTTAAAAAAAATTACACTAAGCACGAGAGAACTGAATGTAAGAATAACAGCAGAGGTCTCGACTCCTCAGAATGCATCAGCGGGATCCACATGCTCTTAAAACTCACCTTATTCTTTCAACTCTTCTTCTCTCTCGGGGATGACTTCTTCCAAGAACTCCTCCTCACCTGTGGCACGAATGCCATGAGCCAAGGCCCAGAAGCAAAACACTCTAACCTTCTAATTAATCTCACGGCACAAAATTCATCACAATAATCACAATACATACCATATAACACCCAGTACAGTTTATAGTCAAGGAGACAGACAATTTTATGGCAGGATAGTAGATGAGTCAATAAACATATGCACATGAGATGCCGTGTATGAAATGCAGATGCCCCTCCCAACATGCACCCAGATTATAATAGGGATTCCACACCGAGAATCACTAGAGTAGAGTTGATGGGACTCTGATCACCAAACCTATTCTCGCCTCCTTGCGAATAGTAACCACTTCATCGGGCGTCATGCCACAGTTATTTTACTCAATGACAACGGCGTGGGGTGGCTAATAACATCCTTATTCCAAATCCTGGCCAAAATAATATGCGCACAAAACCCACCTTAAGAACAAGAATGCTTATTTGGCATCAATCTAAAGTCTAAATCATTAAAATCGGAATGCTAGCGACGAACCCATGGTGCCCAATAATATTCATGATAAATCATTTCAAACACCAACTAAATTTGTAATATCGGGGACATAGCCAGGGTGTACAAGGGGAATATATCCCAAAATATTTACAAAAATGACAACCAAGGACGCCTTAGATTTAGAATCAAGAAAGACAACTCAACATAACCCATCCCGATTATAAATCAACCAATCCAATTTTGAGTGGCACCATTAGGATCCCGTACATTAGGTTCCCGTCCATCAACGTTCCCGATCACTACGGCGTATAGCGGCAGTTTGGCTCAAGATGTGATACGGCTCAGGACGTAACACGGCTCAGGACATACATGGCCCAAAGTTAACATATCCAATACAATAATTTGAATGGCACCATTATATTCCCGTACATTAGGTTCCTGTATATTAGTGTTCCCGATCACTACAGCGTATAGCAGCAGTTCGGCTCAAGACGGAATACGGCTCAGGACGTAACACGACTCAGGACATACGTGGCCTAAAGTTATGCATACTCGACACAACAATCTGAATGGTACTATTATGTTCCCGTACGTTAAGTTTTCGTACATCAGCGTTCCCGATCACTGCGGCGTATAGCGACAGTTCAGCTCATGACGTGATACGGCTCAAGACGTAACACGACTCAGGACGCATATGGCCCATTGTCAACACCCCCATCAACTAGGATTCACTGACCAAGATATAAAAGCCTTCCTTCCCCCACTTCAACCATATCAAGATACAACTTAAAAACATATAAGGGGGTAACCTAGAAGATGTCTCCAATGCCACAATCACAATGCTCATGGTATAACAACTTATATTCTGAAACACAACTAACAATGGAAAGCATTCTAATCATCATATATTCAAAAATAAACACTAATCAACTAATCATCATATAAAACTTGGGTCTCACAGTAAATGATACTCAAATCACACATAGCAACTTTTAAGACCAAAAATTAAGTATTAAATTAAAAGAGCCAACAAGATTTTAGGGTATCTAGAGTTGGAATCAAGTTATGATTATTAAACACCATTTAGATAAAAATATTTTTTACAACTCTCATGTTTAACACCAAGAACAAAACCTAAGGGAAAAGGAGAACAAAACATCCAAAGCAAAAACGATTCAGCACTTTTCTTAAGATTTTACCAAAAATATGCTTATGTTGGTCTCAATTTTGGGGTATCATATCAAGTCCAAATGAGTCCATGTTTTAGTATGTTCTAGTTCAACAAGGCCTCTACAAGTTTCATGTTTAGCTCTAAGGGTAGTTGTTTGGAACAAGTTAAACTTTTTGGCCATTTCTAGAAAATACGTTTTGTCAGCCGCCAAAACTTAGCAGAGCTGGTTTTGGACAGAAGGTTTGAAATGATTTTGCAGTATTATCCTGAGATTTTAAGGTCTTATTATCTGACAAAAAAAACTTTAATATGTTAGCTACAATATTCATGTAGACCACTTTTGGAATAGGTCATTAAAAATAGGGATTTTGGGCTACACAAAAACATGGGACAGATGTGTCCCTTGAGGGCTAAAACTCAACAGAGAATTTTAAAGGCGTTTTGACTTATCAAAACTCAATATGTTGTGCTCATGTTTGGTGGATAGATATATATACATGTTATCTACAACTTTCATGTTTTGACTAAAGTTCAGATCTCACTTTAAAATAAGGTTTCCAAGTCAGTAGTATTGCCTGGTCAGAAAACGATACATTTTGGTAAACTTGTAATATCTCGAGTTCTACTTATGAAAATGAGTTCAAACTAACTTTGGATGGAAGATAACACAAATATACAAATTTGGACACAAAGAACATGCTTAGATCAATTTTTTACATTGAGTTATGGCATTCTAATGTTCAAGATAGAAACATCTATGTTCTCAAAAATCAAGTCTCTTAGGGTTCAAGTCTTCTACTTATGCCATGTCAAGTTTTTGTTCCATTTCTTTACATATTTGCATTTTAGACTTTAATATCAAGGCTCCATCACACTTAGAAGTCATCAAACTCAAAGATAATAACATACAACAACATCTCATATCACCCTTAAACACAACAACCCCTATTTTGTTACTACAATGCCTTTTCGATTTGATTTTGGTTCTTGATTTTTAAAGTGTTTAAAGGGATGTGTTGGGGGATATTTTGTGGAATATTAGACATAAGGTTTAGAGGTTTTACTTACATGTTTTAGGGCTCAAGGGATGGTGGTATGGAATGATTTAGCTTTTAAAACAAAACACCACTTGATTCCTTCTTCTTTTTCCACATTTTTCTCTCTCAACTTATAGAATACTTCAAGAACAATTGAAGGGTTGGTCCCTCACCTCTCTTGCACGAAATTATGAAGGGAAGAAGAGGGTGTTTGGCTTGGTTTATATAGGCAAAGGCTAGGAAACATAGAGGGGATTAAAGATTAATTATAAGTACTTTTTTCTCATTTTTCTCTTCCACTTCATATGGCTCATTTAATTTGGTTCAAGTTTTGATGGAGCAAATCAGATATGGGGAAGGGAAATACAGTCAGGGGACTATTTGGGGGACAAAAATTCGATCCCACATCAATCAAGGGATTTTGCATTGGTTTGCATGCCCTTTTGTGCAAGAAAATGCATTAAAAGTTAATTTGATGTATTTTTTTGGTATCTTTTTCTACTGAGACCTATTATTTTATTATATTTATGATAATTATAGTATTTTTATGTATTATCATAGTTTTTATAGCAATCAATTAAATAGATATAGGTTTTTAAGTCAAATTAAGCTATTTTGGCAATATGTGACTTTTTAACTTATTTTGTTGTATATGAATTTTAATAATGATTTGTTTGCTTTTGTTGACCTATAATACTATATTATTATGTATATTATTTGTTCAACAAGTATTGGATCATCATAAAGCTTAATTTAATACATTTCTCAACATTTTAAGCTAAAAAGAAAGTAAATGCTGACTTTTTGGCACACTTCCCAAGGTGGTCAGCCACTAAGGGGAATTTTTGTTATTTTTGATGTTATTTTGTCATTTTCTACTTAATTGTATTTAAATCCTTGATTTAGGGTATCCATGTGTCAAAATTTAAATTTTTAAGACTTTTTACTGTATTAGGGGCAAAACGATCCTATTTATAAGGATTTTTTTATTTTTAACTCATTATTTCATGATATTTACTTCATTTAGAATGTTGGGAGACTCTCTAGGTGTTATGGTTTTGTTGCCTGAGATTTGGACCTTTTTGGGATTTCCGGGCCGAACTTAGGGTTTTTGATTCGAGTAGGGTATTAAACCTCGTCTGTTCTCTATAGTATTGTGGACTATCCGTCACTAATACTAGGGTCCGAGCAGGGTCTTTACATGGATAGTTATTAACCGGATTGTTACAACTAGGGTCTGTACCGGGTCGTTACGAACTACCCCCCGTAAACAAATTTCGTCCCAAAAATTTTGCCCCGTATTTTATCGTATGAAAGGTTAAGGATGATTTACTATCATTGTGCCTTCTCATTTTCCAAAATTGTGTCCTTATTTACTTGAGTTGTTCTCTATTGAGGGTGCAGATATGGCCGGGCCCATATGTTCAGCACTTAGAATAAAGGTTGTCTTGTCCTATTAATATCTTAAACTAATTACTACCAAATCTTTAAGGATCATATCACATAACCAGCTACCCCCAAAAAGTTCGTGTCTCTGTCACGTTGGTTAGCCTCTTCATGTTAACTATTACTTCTACTTCTGTTGGGTCCATTTGACTTTTTTCTCCAGATATAATATGACCTAGAAACATCACCCGGTCCAACTAAAACTCACACTTACCAAGGTTTACATATAACTTGTGCTTTCTCACGATCTACAAAGAATCTTCAAATCTTTTCTATATTCCTCTTTACTCCGAATATCGTTTATCAACACAATTACAAATTGGTCTAGAAAGCTTTTGAATACCTGATCCATCAGGTCCATAAACACAGTAGGTACATTCATTAACCCGAAAGGCATCATCACAAATTCATAATGCTCGTAACGAGTCCTAAATGCAGTCTTGGGTATATCTGACTACCACACTTTCAATTTGTAGTATCATGACCCCAGTCTATCTTTGAGAATATGTTGGCTCCAAAACACAACGTACATTGAGTACTACTTCCACAAGCGATCATATGTCTCTAAGCTAGTCCATCACCGAAACTGATTTCAAACATTCTTCACTTATGTCTGGAAAGACTGTTGCTCTACCGAAAACCAGCTCATTGCCATATTCAAACGTACATCTAAGACTACTTCCAGATCGACTAACGATTACTTACTTGAAATCACATCACCACTTTGCGTTGAACCACTCTAGCCTTACGACCATCAAGATTAATACCACCACCATAACCTAATGCGTTACTAGGGCTAAGCATTCCACACAGTCTAAACAATTCCTAGGTATATGCTTACTCATATGAATCCAATCACAACCTCGTCACATATTTTCTTCACGTATGTACCATCCACCCTACAAACCTTTAACTGAATAGTACTAACTCCTGATTCTGAAACGCCTGATCATTATCACTCAATCCCTTCACACATTTTCTGCCACACAATCAAACCAAGAATCATTTTCGCACTTTAGTTATTTCATCTTACCCACATTTTACCCAGACAATCGATACTCTCAAGGCCATTTTCAAAAATGACACCCATGAATTCGTATAATCTTACCTACGTTTTAACTCTTCTCATCCAAACACTTATTCCTTCTACGTACTCACATTAAGTTTTTATGCAACTATTTGACTGAGCTACCAATCTTAGGCCACAAGCACACATACATATAATGTTGGTTGTACTCGAATTTTCATCGAGCTGCCTACGTACCCCTTTGCTAGGGATCAGACCAACTTGGGGCAAAATGAAAGGATGCAAGATAAGAAATATGATGCATGATAAGTATAGCGTAATACAACGCGAGTCAATTTAGGGTCATGAAGAGGACCGATGAGTCAGTTTAGGGTCGTGAAGAGGATCGACGAGAAAAACGTCAAATTGATAGATCGGGTTAAGATCTAAAAAAAAATCGAGACGAAATTCGGGATAAAAATAATTAAAAACCTAATTACAGCTTAAAATTAAATTTATCGGAAAGGATAATCACGAATTAATAGGTCGAGTTAGGATCTAAAAATTTAGAACATGGCACGGGATAAAAATAATTAGAAGCCAAGTTATGGCTTAAAATTAAATTTATCTGGAGAAAATATTGCGAATTAACAGGTCGAGTCAAAAACCTAAAAATTCAGGACGGAACAAAGAATAAATTAAAAGAAAAACTAACAAGTTGCTAAATTATTTCTAGAAAAAACACACAAGATTAAACTTAATTTTTGAAAAGCACCGAAGATTTAGGAGAACACACAAAATAAGAAAAAATTATTTTGAATAGAAATTATTTTTTAAAAAATTATTTTTGCTAGTAAAATATTTTGGGAATGCGCATAACATAATATATACAAAGTCAAGATATTTAAAAGAAAATAATTACACAAAAGAGAATAAAATAAAAACACATAATAGGGGCACTCAAACAAACCCTAAAAACCTTAAAACCCCTATAATGGCGTTCTGACATGGCGGTTGCCATGATGGATGTGACATGACGATTGATATGTTGGCATTCGCCAACAATTTTCCCTTTTGACATAGCGGTCGCTGGATATAAACCCCTGCAACATGGAGGTAGCCATGTGACCTTTGAAAAACCCGGCAGTTTCCATAATGGAAGGTGGCGACCGTCACTTCCAAATGCCCATACAGTCTCCTGAGGCGTGCGGGGTGGGCTCATTTGCTCATATCTCTCTCTCTCTAGCCTTCCTATGCTCTCAAACTCTCTCGTGTTCTTCCTTTGTCTTTTAGCTTTCGTGCCCTTCGCTTCTTGCTCTTTCTTGATACGAGATATTTACACTATTGTTCGTGATTCCATTCCTCTTCATGGCGAGCTAAGGCCATGGGGATAATGACTTAGGGGCACGACAAGGCCCCTCCGCCACTGGGAGTTCTTCTACGGGGACTCTTAGAGGTACGGTTTCCAGTTTTCCTGCCGGTGAGGTCACCTCCACGCAGCCCACTGTTGCGATGGATGCTCTTGTGCTTGAGCCGGAGCGTGCCTCCCGCTACGTAGCTGAGAAGGAGGCACGAGTAGTTGCCGACGTATAGGCAGCTACAGATGCTGCTGCTGAAGCTGAGGTGGCTGACTTCCTTGACCCTGATGCGGGAGAGGGCCATCCAGCACCTTTCGACCCGCACACTTACGCCTCGGTACCCCACCGCATAGTTCCACGCGGGATGAGACGCTACGAGCCTCCCATCGATGCTGTTACTGCTGATGTTCTTTTGCGGGAGCCTGACCACTATATTTCTCGCCAGCGACCTTCGGTATCTACCCTATTCTTATTGTTTTATTACCAAAGCATGTTATATTTGGTATATCAAACGTAGATGCATGCCTAGGATTCCCCATATGATGTGATTTGATATGATGATAATGAATGATGATGAATGAGGACATTGATGATAATGATGATTTACTTTGATATGGATGATGATTAATGTGTTGTGAGACCCTGACCCTTATCTTTTGAGTTGTTTATATACGTGACGCTTTTATTCCAGTATATGAACAGCATCGATGCATGGTTTATGCTTTAAAGTTGTAGAACAGCATGCATAAGTGTGTTATGCGCTTTCTGGGGTTTGGTAGAGGCTCGTTTGGCTTGCGTTTGGACCAAAAATCATGTTTTGCTTCGCAAACCCGAGACCAAAAACAGTAAGGGAGTTCGGTTGACTGGGAGGCCCAGTTCGATCGACTGAACCTCAGATCTGGAGTTCGGTCGACTGAACTCACTAGTTCAGTCGACTGGACAGTATTATTTTTGGTTTTCTATAAATAGACCAGTGGCGGAATTTTTGATACAAAACCTTTCTTTAAACATAAGAACCCCCTTTTCTCTACCTTCTCTCTAGCTTTGAGGGCCCGGGGCTTGGTTTTGGGTTGATTCCTTCCTGAATCTTTGCTATCGGGGTCGAGGGCTTCGCATCTATCCGATTGGATTCTCGTTCTGACGCCGTTCAGTTTTGAGACGTCGAGTTCTTGACTCTCCGAGATAGGATTCTAGACCTACTATTGTTATGAGGGTGTTCTATGTAGTTATACTTGTTTTCACCGGGTAAAAATGCATGAAATGTTGTTTACATGTTTTAAATTGTGATTTTTGCATAAAAGTGGATTTTTATGCCTTTTTCTCGGTTGTAAGCATGTTGCGGGTACGTGGTATCCGTAGTTTTCAAAAGAAGTTTGAAAAGGAGGTATTTTGTGAAAAACGTGATTTTGGGGGTTTGGAGCTAACCCGCGGGGTTGAGTCTCACCCTTTTAAACGTTTTGTTGAAAATGGTTTTAGATCTCAATTTGATGGATTGGATCTATTTTTATACATGTGTGGTATAAATTATTTTGTGAGTTTTCGTAGTTGAGCTACTGTAGTTTTTTAAATGTTCTCCTTAGATGTACCGTGATAGTAGGTTTGGTTGAGTTAGGCTTCCATTGCTCCTCGGTGTAAGTCCGAAAACGTGCGCAGCGTAGGTGCTCTGTACCTTTGGTTTAGTCCCTGTAAATTGAGTGTGGGTGCTCTGGACCCTCGGGCTCAGGTCCCGTAAATTGAGTGGTTGTGTTGGGTGCTTTGTACCCTCGGGTTCTGCCCGTAAATTGAGTACGTTGTCGTGACTCCGTATAGAGCTTGTCATTACCAAGCCTGTGGGTTCAAGGTAATGGATGAGAGTCTATAGTTGTTACCTTTGTCGGTATGGCAGAGTCGGTACATAGAATTACATTTTATCTTTCTTCTCAGTTGTGTGATCTGAGTTGAGCTTACTGTTTATTTACAGCTTTCCCTTAACTGTGGCATGATATCTATTAGGATGATATGCATAGTTTGAATGATGAAAAACGTGGATTTTTATGAGATAAAACCTTTTGAGACTCGTGTTAATCTGATGGAAAACTTGTGATTTTAGAAGAAAAACCTTTTTGGCTCTCGTGGTTGAGCCCGTGTGTGTATAATTGCATAACCTATTTTATAGTTTTATTGCCTATATTCTATTGGGTTTTGGCTCACGGTGTGGGATTTTACTGTAAAACTTTTTCAAGTGAGCACGATGAGTTGACCTAGTGTAGAGGTGACGGAAGACTTGCTGTAGTTTTCATTTTCGAGACATGTATTTACACATGTGACTCCTGTTGAGGCTAGTTTTGTACACCTTGAGGCAATACTATTATTCATGTATGAGATTGCATGATTTATAATTTTATGAGAGTTGAACTGTGGGGATCTTTTATCCAAATATTGTACATTTTAATTATCAACTGTGAAACCTATTTTC
>JAUMHN010418180.1:0-13564 GCA_032360265.1 Heliamphora ciliata
AAGCAAGTATAATTACATATATCACCCTTTTAACAGCAGTAGGTCTAGAATCCTACCTCAAAGAGCTAAAAGCTCGATGCCTCAAAATCCAACCTCTTCGAAACAAGAATCCATTCGGATGGATGTGAAGCCCACGTCGCCAACAACGAGGATCTGCTGTCCAACCTCAAAAAACTAAGCCCCATGCCACCCGGAAGCTAAAGAGAAGGTAGAGAAAAGGTGAAGAGAAAGAGAGTTGCTTTGAAAAGATATTTTTGGTACAAAAACCAGCGCTGCTAGGTTTTATAGAAATTCGCACCCAGGGCCCACCGCTCGAGCGCCCAAGCACGGCTCCAGCAGACCCCTTGCCGACATACACTCTGCCACACCACCGCTCGAGCAGACCCCACTCCGAGCCACGTTCTGCCACCAGCCCGCTCGAGCGAGCTCCACACCGCTCGAGCGGTAGTCACTGGGAGAAAAAACTGAAAAAGGCAACCAAAATCGAACCCCCGCATGCTTAACACGTATAGCACCTAAATAAAACATGCTGTTCTACAATGGAAACATAATCTATGCAACATAGAGATACATATATGGAAAGAAACGCATCAACATATATAAAGATCTCAAAAAGAGACGGGTCCGAGTCTCACAGTTTAGCTTATATTGCATGTGTCGTCTAGTTTTTGCTGAACTTTGGCTCATAGTGTGAGATTTGAAATATTTTTCAGGTACCCGTTACGCAGGTTGATTCTGGGTTACTAGAGAGGCGAAAGATCTGTAGTCTTTCTTTTGGTTCTTTCTGTATCATTTATGTTTACATATTTTCTCGGTGTTGGAACCGTGTAATGTAAGCCTTTTGGCGTTTAAATATAATGCATGTATATTTTATATTGAGAGTATATTCTCGGGTTGGGTGTTATATTTGGTTGCTTGTGGGTGTTTCACGTGACCTAGAGTTTGGGGCGTGATATAAAATGTATAATTATTTGACTAATGTAAAAAAAACATTAAAAATTAAAAAAAAAAGACATATAAAAAATCTTTAAAGAAGCTATTCGAAACAGTAGCCCCAATCGCCGTTGACTTAATATATCTTCATTTTAGAAATCGACAAAAAAAAACTATAAATTTGAAAAGAATCAGATTGAAGACATGTCCCTTAAAAAATGGAAAATAACTTACCAATTTATTAAAAGAAAAATATTTTCATCTTATGATGTAAAATATTTTACTTAAAAAAATTATTTTACTTACATTTTGTAAAATAAATAGTAAAAAATAGGTAAAATATTTTATCAAAAATATTTTACGTTGAAACGAACGAAATCTTAAGAAAAAAAACCATCATTGAATGCATTATTATTATTTTTTTCAGATGAAGATACTTTGCTATCGTAAATATATAAAAAAAATCACTCCCAACTGCCATTTATGAGAGTTTGGAACCGCAATCTTGACCCAAAAAATTTGGAAGATGTCGTGGCTATGGATTATAGGGAGTCTTTGGCAATGCTAATGGTATTAATTTTAGGAATAAATTATAATTTATTTTAAATATTTATAATTTTTGCTATAAATTATAATTATTATTTTTTTTATTTCAATTACAAATTGCAATCTTTAGTTCTACTATAATCTCATTTTTGTCACAGATTATTGAGATTTTGTATCTAGTTTAAAAACTTAAGTTATTAAGCAAAGACGTTCCAGTATTATAGTAATCATCCTTTTTATAACTAAACAATGTTGGATTATATAACCAACATTTCTTCATGTGCAATTGTTTTTAAGGTCTGTCATGTATAGTTTTTTTTAGGTTTGTCATTATGCAATTATTTTTGGGATTTGTTATATATCGTAGTGTGTAAACTATTTCTTTTCCTTTCTCTATGTTGGAATGAGTTTCACTTTAATACATCGTTTGTGTCTAACATAAAAGTTTGAGTTTGTGTGCACGTATGTGTGTGTATGTGCATATATATATTGGTTACGTTGAAGGCCAAATGCCTTCGATGAAAGAGGTTAAGGTTCAAATTCTTGACATGGTGAGCTGCTATAACACCGGGGTAAATTCTATAATGACCTAACGGAGCAATTATCCCAATAACTTGAATAAAAAATATATAGAACTGTTAGAGTTGTATACTAAAATTATAATTTTGGTTTTAGTATTTAATTTTATTTTCATAATAAAATTAGTTTTTCTATTTTAATGAAAATCTTATCGAATAATGTGTGCATTTCATTATTTATTTAATGTTGTGCATCGGTATCTTTTATTCTATATAGTATTTAATCTGGTGTGTAGAATTCGATTTACACAAAGAAAACCTGATTTTTAGTTATTGTAGAATATAAGTTTATGATTCACAGTATTAAATGAAATTAAACACACAATCGGTACGACTGTAGCACAGTATTTTAGTAGATCTGTCTTGATTACGAAAAATGGTAATTTTCTCAACAATTATTTTAACTCATTATACTAATACGCTTTGTGTGTATTGAACAGGATAGCATTGGAGTAATTTATTTTATACTGACTATATAAATTAATTTACACCCCATAATAATTATGAATGCTTATACTCTTAATCCCGAAATAATTATTAGACACGTATATAGTGTTCGTTATTTTGATTCATTAAATGGTAGGATCTTTTACGGGTTTATAATTCCGATGAGTTAGATAACGACGTTAATTATATGGTGAATATTAATTATTAACGGAATCTATGTCCCGTGATCAGGATTGATGATACCCCCTTAATGAAACTTATAAGTTTTGACTGAGTCAAATCTTGCAGGTGATTTCATAATCTAGCTTGTCAATAAGTTAAGCGCAAGGTTTCAAGGATTTTTTAGATAAGCCGATTAAATATAATTGTCAGTAATTTAATTTAATCGGTGGGTATCTGTAATTGAAAAAATTTCATTTGTAGACTGATTTGCACTAAGCAGTTTAATCAAAGATGCTAAACGCCACAAATAATAAAAACTAATCAACCAAGTAAACAGAAAATAAACAACTACAATCATACAGGGAGTCAGCAATTTTTACGTTAAAAATCCCAACTCGGGTAAAAATCCCGAGACTACTCTAGATCTAGAAAAATCAAATACTACAAATAAACGTTAGTTACAAGAAATCTTACAACCCCGACTTGAACCCACAACCTATGGTAGTAAGCCTATCATTGCCAAATCCACGTATATCAACTTCGTGCTTGACTGCCACAGGAATCTACCATCGGACTTCAATTGCTGACAAAATCTTTCACCAAATTTCAAACCCTTGAGAATCCACCCAAAAGACCCCACAAACACATAAGGATCCTTGAAGACTTGAGAACTTGATGATAGACTTGACTGTGCGGAAGCTAAAAGTTCTCCAAGATGTTGACTGGCTTGTGAGTATGTTGAATAACCCTTGGTCCTCTGGCGGCTAGGGATTATCAAATATAATAATAAGGGAGCGCCACACATTAAACCCTAGAAGCCTTTAAATAGGCAAGCCTACAAACCCTAGTCCAATGACAGCAATTTAAAAGCTATTCACGCTAAGGACTGCTCGATCGATTTTTTGACCGATCGATCGGTCAGAGCTTGTGAGACTCGGTTTTGTTTTAAATTCGTAATGTTTATTCAACGTGTTGATTATTATTTTAATCTCTATAGAATAACATGTTTATATATGTTTTATGCATGTTCGAGCTTAGAAATGCATGTTTGGTTGAATCCCAAAACCGTTGGACGTTATGGTGCAAAGTTGGAAAACTTTACTGGGGCAACCGCTCAAGCGATCTTGAGACCGATCAAGCGGTCTGTTTGCGTGGGCCATACAAATATCAGCTCTTGGCTAGATATTTTGGGAGATAAGACTTGCTAACTATGTGAGATCCTGACCCATTTTCTTTTTCGACGTTTTCGACCCGTGTTTTCCATTTTTGGTTTTGCATGTTTATATATTTTTTGATGCATGATCGGGGTTAGATATGTATACAGGGTTGGTTCCCGGGGCCGTAGAGCGTTGCAGTCCAAATTTCAAAAAAAATTTTTTTGGAGGCCTATAAATATCTGGAGTTAGATATTTTCAAAACTTACAAACTAAGTTTTCTCTATTTTCTCTCTGCCTTCTCTCTAACTTCTCAGGGGCCTAGGGCTCAATTTTCAACGATCCAACAACGAGTTCTTGCTTTTGGCACCGTGGTCTACGCATCCATCCGGACGGAATTCTATTTCAGCGAAACTCAATTTTGCATGTGGATCGATGCGTCGAGTTTTTAACTCACCGAGATAGGATCCTAGACTCTCATGCCTTATAAGGGTGCTACATGTAATCGTGTATTTTTTTTTACTGGTTAAAATGCGTGAGATCTGATTTTGTTTTAAAGTTGAGTTTTTGGGTTAAAAACTATTTTTCGTCAATTTCAGTGGATGAAATCGGGTGTCGGGTGTTTCTTTTGAGGTCTTGGTGTTGGGCTTGGATGTGTGTATGTCCGAGGGTGTTGGATGGGTGTTTGGAGGTGTTGAATCGAGGTTTAGAGAGCTAAACCCGTAGCTCAAAAAACTGTTTCTGCCTCAGCCCAGTCGACTGGATCGAGGGATCAGTCGACTGGATCCTAGGTTCTTGGGTTCATTCGACTGGACCGTGAGGGTCAGTCGACTGGACAATGTGTTTTTGGCATTTTTGGCGAGACTCCAGTGTGTTGTTTGGGTCGACTGGAGGGAGGTCCAGTCGACTGGTCCGGAATATTTTTTGTGGTTGTTTGGTGGTTGAGTTCTTGGTTTTCGATTGGTTGTCGATTGATTTCCAATGGTATTCAATTGATTAGTTATGGAATTAATTTATTGAAATACTGTTGGATTCTTTTCGGGGTTCAGTTGGTTGTGTGGTGGCTTTGAGAGTCGTGTCGTGGCTTCGGGTGTTAGTTAGACGCCGTTCTCTGGGTTAACATGCATGGTTCGATGGGGGTGTGGTGCACGGTTAGGTGCGCGATGCTTGTTCTTCGTTGGATATGGGGCGTGTTTGGGCCCGTGGCACCTTTGGGAAAAAAGTGGTGTTTTGTGACCTTGTGGTTTGAGGGGTTTAGCGTTGGCTTTTAGGTTAGGCTTGGTTCAGTGGGTTGATGGTTGTCCTTGTAAGTGAATGTCGGGTTATTTGACGAGTGGCGTCGTGATGTGTGTTTATAACTGGCTATGTGCATTTATAACTCTAGTTTATTTATGTACGGATTATGAAAGTGAATTACATAGTTTTGATGTCGTTACGTGTAACGTGGGTGCATGCTTTAAAACTCAAAATTTTATCAGGCACAGATGTGATGGATCTGTGGAGCACATGCATGTGGTGCATGTGGTGCATGTGGTATGGTTCTATACATTAAACTCGGGTTTAGCTATGCATAGGTGTGTTCGGTGTTATCCCGTAGTGTTCGGTGTTATCCTGTAGGATGCATTTTTATCCCATGGTATGCGATTTTATCCCGTGGTTTAGGCATGTATAAGGATGACTGTTGCGCATAGATTTGTATCTATGTGATAGAAATGTTGTTGCAGTGTGTGAGGGCCGGTTGTATGCATCCGTGTTGCATTGATCGGGGCTACGGTCCAACGGTGAAAGTCCGAGAAGATTCATGGCTTGCATGTACTGCATTGTGGGACAGATAAAACCAATTTCACATTATTTTTAAGAGTCGTGTGAATCGCGATCTAAAAATCATTTTCCAACTGTTTTCAGGGCTCTTGTGAGTCAACAATGGTTATTATCCTCGTTTTTCCGTTTGCATGTGAAAATTATTTTAAAGGTTTGAAAGAGAGTCTAAAACTGCACCTCGTTTTCCTAGTATGTTTAGCTTATATTGCATGTGTTGTCTAGTATTTGCTGAGATTTAGCTCACGGTGTGAGATTTAAAATATTTTTCAGGTACCGGTCACGTAGGTTGATCTAGGGTTGCTGGAGAGGTGAAAGAGCTGTAGTCTTTCTTTTTGTTCTTTCTGCTTTATGTATGTATACATGTTTTTCCGGTGTTAGAACTGTGTAATGTAAGCCTGTTGGCAGTTATATACAATGCATGTATGTTTTATATTGAGAGTGTATTCTCAGGATGGGTGTTATGTTTGGTTGTTTGTGGGTGTTTCACGTTACCCAGAGTTTGAAGCGTGACAAGCTAAGTTTCCTTTCTTCTACACAAAACCTCCATCTTCTCTTTAGTTTTTTGGTGGGTCCGAGCTTGGTTTTTGGCGATCAGATAGCGGATTCTTGTTATCTTTGCCGAGGGTTTCGCGTTCATCCGGATGGAATCTCGTGTTAACGTTGTTTGTTTTTCATTGGAGTTTAAAGCATTGAGTTTTTAACTCAACGAGGTAGGATCCTAGACTCTCATGTCTTAAAAGGGTGCTACGTGAAATTTTATGCTTTTTTACCGTTTTAAAATGCATGAATGGTTGACCTATGTGCTTAAACCATGTTTGGTTGGACAAAAAGACTTCTAAAGTGTTTTTATGGTTTATTTTCGAAGTTGGTGGACATGTATGTGTCCGTGGTTTTCAAAAAAGTGAGTTTTTAAAAATCAGAAAGATTTATGCAAATGTTTGCAAAAATTTAAATTTAGAGGTTTGGAGCTAACCCTTGGGGTTGAGCCTTGCTTTAACGTTTGTTGGTCTCTATGATTAGATGGATGACGTTATTATATAAAATGTGACATTTGTACATGGTTGTGAGCATGCAAACTTTGGTTTAAAGATGCATTAGTTGGGGTGGATTTTGGTCCATCAGTGAAAACCCATAAAGATGCATTAGTTGGGACGAATTTTGGTTCCTCGGTGAAAGTCCGTAAAGATGCATAATGAGGGGCGAATTTTGGTCCTACGGTGAAAGCCCGTGAAGATGCATGTAATGTGTGTGAATCATTGTGGGTTATGTGAAATCATTTTTGAGGCTCGTGTAAGTCAAAATATTCATATATATTTGCGTCAGCATGTTTAACTTTTATTTCATGATAGTTTGTTTCCTATTGGGCTTCAGCTTATGGTGTGGGATTTGAAAACCTTTTCAGGTGCTTTTGATCACGTCGGATGAACATGAGGAGCCAAAAGTGGCGAAAGACCTTTCTTAGTATTCCTTTTGTTTTTGGCTCATGTATTGATTTATATGTTTTTGGTTTAGGAACCAAGTGTTGTAAACCTAGTGGCGATTATATCAAATGCATGTATGTCTTATGATCTTGAGAGTGAGACCTTGGGTTGAATGTTGTTTTCCTCTTTCGTGTGGTTTTATCCTCTATATAAATGTTTATGCCTCGAGGGAGGATTTTGGAACCTCGTGTTGGTGGGTTTTCTTTGGCATGGTTTGCCTTGTGAGCTTCCAAAAATATGAAAAAATGATTAAGTGTTGGGAAGGAAAAAGTTGCATTTTGAAAAGTTGGTCCAAAGCTAGACCGCTTAACGGACCGCTCGAGCGGTTAAACAATCTCTCTGTTGTTTTGCAAACGGTGAGAAAAATAGTGTCCCAGTAGGGACTGCTCGAGCGGTCTGGGCAGATTTTGGATTTATTTGTTGTTATTGTTTGTTTTAAAACTTGACTCTTGGGAACCGTGACTTTGCCATTTTAGGCTACTCTTTGCATTAAATAAACCATCGTTAGTGCGTTTTACAAAAGTTTTAGCCCCGTTCTATCGTTATGATCTTCGATCCTTTTGTGTTCGGGTGATTTTGGAGGATCGTGATATCCCAAAACAGTTGTCTTCTTGGGATTTTCTCTTGACCCAGATTTGGGGCATGACAGACCTTGTTTTCTGTAATCTTTGCAGACTTCTAAGATATCAAGAGCTAAACTTGACTGCTCGATGGAGCGCTCAATCAGTCTGTCGAGCAGTTTGCACCGCATGCAACTTTTCGATGTTTTTCTACTTCGTTTTTTGCTGCGCTGCAATTACAAAATATAAATCCAAAGAATAAGTGTCAAAATATCAAAGAATAAAATATATATAATTTGAATAACAATTTATCAAACACTTTGTCACAAATTTTCCAAATAAAAACAAATAAGGCTAAAGCCAAAATCTGTAACAGTAATCTTAATGTGGGGAGAATAAAAAAGTTTTTAATAACATGAGTTCAAATATTTCGGTTTTGAGAATAAAGCTAGGAGCACAATTATAATTTTTTAGTGTAATGAGTTATAATTTATATTTTTATGAAATTACTTTTTGGTTGAGGTAGAATTTTATAATTGCATTAGGAGACCACGTCATATTTACTCCACAGGTCCCTACTGTAACCTATATATATGCAGTTATAAACCCTAAATTTAGAATTCAGTCAGCTGACTAAGAGGCTATGGTTTCCATGTATTCGAGAACCTAAGTCTAGTCAATAAGAGTTTTGAAAAATATGAAAAACGTAACCCACACTACAATCTTGTTTTTGCATTCGAAAATACAGCAAAAGGCTTGTTTGGGAGATTTGATTTCTAGTTAAAAACAACGGTGGCTTGTTGACTAAAGATTTTGGCAGCAAACGAAATTAATCTAACAAGTCTTCGACAGGTATAATCCTAAACTAACTTTAGGAGTTATATCAGATTTTATTTTGATTGTTTGATATCAAAAAATTTTAATCTGGAACTTGTTTCGACAATTGTCTGTCTGATTTATTTTTAACTAAAATTATAAACATAATTTTGAGATGTTAATGGTTTGGCCCAGTAATCTATTATACAATTCAGCTAGAATGATGTGATGTTTATCTTTAATCCTACGATTGGTCATTTTTCATCTTGATTCAAAGGTCAGATTATGCCTCTCTCATCCCTCTTTATCTCAGCTCTCTCTGAGTTCAACATTACTGGCATCGCTGCTTTGCACATCGCCGTTCACATCGCTTTACTCACATCGCTCAAAAATTCTGTCTCAGCATGAATTCTCTCATCTTCTCACTCTCTCATTTGCTTTGTCTCTGCTTCACTCGAAAATCCTCTCACTCTAACTGGCGCCTCTCCGATCTCTCGCTCACCTCCACCTATTGCCGCTGTCCGATCTCTCTCATCGGCGCTGAACATTGCCGATCACGCTGATCTCACTTAGATCGGCGACTCTTTGATCTCTTGCTCATCGCCGATCTCCGATCTCTCTCATCGGCGCCGATCACCACTGATCTCACTCAGTTCGGAGCCTCTCTCACTGCCACCCACCGCCAATCTCATTGTGCTTTCTCAAATCGGCAACGATTACCGTCGTTCACCGTCTTCCTGAAGGTATTCCTATTTTCTAATTTTGCCCTAACTATTTTCGTCTATTTCTTGTTTGGGGTTCCTGATTTTGCCCTAACTCTCTTTGTTTAAAGGAATCCAAAATTCGAACCCTAAATTCAAATTTACGGTATTTCTAGATTTGGTATTTTTTTGATACCTTTCAATTATTTTTTTCTGGAAAAAAATCAAGGAAATACAAGTTACGAATCTTACAATAAGTAGAAAAAATTACATGAACACCCCTTATATTATGTGAGCGTATCACTTTACGCTCTTAAACTAAAGAAGCGTACAAATAGACCTCTTAACTATTCGATAGTATCACTCCAACTCCTTCTGTCTTCTAAGTTAATGGAATATTACACGAACATCCCTTAAATTATGAAATTGTATCACTTTACCCCTTTGAACAAAGGGGTTGGAGTGATACCATCAAATAGTTAAGGGAGTCTATTTGTATGTATATTTGACAAAATATTAAGGGAAGGGATTGGAGTGATACTATCGAATAGTTAAGGAGTCTACTTGTACGTTTCTTTAGTTCAGGGGGTAAAGTAATACACACTCGTAGTATAAGGGGTGTTTGTGTAATTTTCCCAAATAAATATAGTTTATTTCTTTGGGAATACTTGCTTAATGTTAATTTGGAGTGATAAAGGGTGAGGTATGAGGATGAACTCAAGTCAAATGAAGTGTTAATAAGTCTATTTATCAGTTGTTGCTTCTAAGCATTTCATTTAAGCCATGAGCCCTCTTGATTTTCCTCCATGGTATGTGATGTGAGACATTTTAAAAGCCCACAAACTGATAAAGTGTCTTCCCCCTATTTTGGTCATGACTTCTATCCATCAAAAGCATTTTTTTTCTGTATACTTTTTTTTTCTATTTTTTCTCCCAATTTGATTGTACCGAGAGTTGTTTAAATTTATTAGAAAGCTGATGCAATAGTTCAATATGCTGTGACGTGAGGAGCCTAAATTTTTTTATTATTCTTTTAGACTATGTGAGGATATAATATAAAATATACATACCATTCGATGCAATGAAATTTAATTGTTTATTGTGCTTTACAAGATGGCATTTAAAAATGCCTCATGTTTCAAGGAGTACAACCTCAAATCATGACTTTTAGGAGTTACTTAAATGAACAACCCGTCTATAATGAACAATCCATGGCCTTTGTATTAGAGGGGCAATTAGTTGTCACTTTTCGAATCATTTGAAAATGTGGATTTATATTTTGGGTTTGTTCTATACTTAAGTAATTAGTTATTATCATACACATTTATTTATATGTCTGTGATTGTACTCTTTTGATCATAAGATTCTGCTACATCTGCCTTTTGAATCATGGATTCATAGCTTTGGATTGAATTCGTCTAACCTTTTATAAGTAGATCAACCACTTTCGTATAGGCTCGGTGGGTTTCTTCTCTTTGTACTATTTTTTTTTTGTATTGGAGGAAATGGGTATTTTTTATCGAGGAAAGTAGTGGTTCATTTGATCACTAGGAAAACAATGCGAACAATTTGATTTCATATTAGCATTAGACTATTTTAGGCTTTAGTGAACGGAGCAATAATGAACCGTGGACAAACAAACAATGAACCAAATAGTGAACAGAGCACAACAGGCTTTAGTTGATCCTGTTCATTCGGTGGGGAGGGAGAGGGGACTGTTTTTGGCTGACGGTGGAAAAACTAAAGGGGATCTTTATTTGTTTTTTTATTCCTCATTTCTATTTATGGAAGAACCAATAATTACGTGTTTGGATTTTTTTCCCTTGATTAAACAATATACATTAATTTGTAAACAAGTATAGTTTTGATTTTTTGAAACAGGTATATTTATGACATTAGGTTTAGTCTGGTTGATTAAACATATAAGAATTTATAACACTAATTGTCATTTATACACTATTTATTCGTCTCCTGATGGATTCTAATAAGAAATAGACATTTGGTTAGCATGGTAGAATTAGTTTATTTTTACTTTTGGGTAAAAAGAAAAATGATCTACAATGGTTTTGCCTCTTTAAACCCAAAAAAATATGATCTAACCACTGGATTAATATATGAATACATGCATGGGGACAAGACTGCAAAAGAAAACCACTGGATCAAAATAGTATTGGTGAGGTTGGAAAAAATGCTGTGTTTTAAGTTCTCAAGAGCGTAAAAATTCTAGCTTCTTTGATTTTGAGAGTTTTTATAGTTATTCCAGCTCCTTCTAAGGTTTGGATTTTTGCATTAGATTGGGTGTTAGATATATTGTGTTTTAAGTTCTCAAAAGCGTAAATCCAAAATTCTAGCTTCTTTGATTTTGTAAGTTTTTATCTTTATTCCAGCTCCTTCTAAGGTTTGGATTTTTGGATTAGGTTGGGTGTTAGACTTTGGTATCTCACAATTTAATTGGATAGAAGGAGATTCTAAGTTCTATATCTAGGGCTTTGATTTTTTGTTTTGTTGTTTTTAACTTCCAAGACCTTGAGTTTTGAGTTCTAATAAATATAGAACTTCATACTTTGACTTTGAGTCTTGGGGGTGAGTTTTTTACTCAAAGTGCTTGGATTTTTTTCTTAGTCATACTGTAATTTTGTCTTCAAACTCTAGGGTCTTGATTTGAATGTCAAACCCTAGGGTCTTGATATGAAGTGAATTAGTTTTTCACTAAACTCGATTCCATGTTCATAGATGTAAAGGTTCTGTCAATGACTTTTCAAAGCCTTAAAAAACTTTGGTGATTACTTTTTTAAGTTTGATTATTCTTCAAAATTGAACTTTAAAATGTGAGGACATCTCTCACTCTCACTCTTTCGTGGCCTCTCTTGTGTTGCCCATTGCCGCCAAAGGTCATCATGCTCTCTCTCTCTCTCTCCATCGCAAACTTAGTGTTGCTGTCAATTTTTTATCTTTCTATATCCGTTGATTTTTATGACTTTGATTTTGATTTTTTTTTCTATTTTCTCATTGTTTGTTTGTTAAATTATTCATGGAACACAAACATCCATGTCCTAGACATATATTCGTCATCAAGTTGTTTTCTGTAATCAATAATCCCTTTTTCTTTAAGGTTTCATTCAGGCTCCAAATATTCCATTCATCAGCCTTCAACATCAAGTGATGCCGGAAATAGTTTTCCTAGAAGTAGATTTTGGAATTGGAACAAAACTTTACTTTGCCCTATTGGTTTTTTCTTATTCTCCCCTTTCAATTGTAATTGGTTTTTTAATCTTTATTGTAATTAATGATTCTAGGTCAAGTACTAGAGTTATATTGTATTTGTTGTTTTTGCCTTCATCAAGAATTGCACAATTGAGCCAACAAAAAGAAAATTATTTATTTGGATGTACCTGTAGATATGATGTGTTAATCTATATGCCTTGGAATTTTAAAAACCATTGCGATATATTAATTCATTGGTTCAATCTTAACATTTGATATGAGATGAGAAATTTTGAGTGTTTTCTATTGTTGTGTTACTATTATGGCGGTTTAATGAGCATGTTTGATTTGTCATACCTACAATAATTGCTACTATGGAAATGGTGTGTCAGACACTACTGTGCTTGCCTATTTCTGGCTCTTAAGCTTTTACTGTCGGGTAGGATTTTGATTTTCTGGTCCTGCCCTTTTGGTCCAAAGCCAATGGCCTTATAACACTTTCTGTTATATGCATGCGAAATGGAGCTTCAATAACTAAAAATGCTCATTTACGAAAATAGGGAATCTCAATGTAAGCCATGAAATTTGATTATTCTTCGTTTTTGTGAGATGATATATTTTAATTCTCTATTTAAGGAAGATTAATTAAGAACAATTTTTTCATTCTATATTTATTTTTCAATTCAAAATAAAAATATCCGATTCAAAAGTAATGATTTCACTATTAGGGTTAGTATACTAAACATTATATTTTTAGTATTTAATTTTATTTTAATAAAATTAATTTTCTATTTTATGAGAATATTTATGAGTAATGTATACATATCATTTCTTTGTTATGCATAGATGTCCAATATTCTGTATAGTATTTAATTTGGTTTGTAGATTACGACTTAAACATAGAAGATCAGATTTTAGGTTTTTGCAGAATATAAGTTTTATATTGACAGTTTAGATGGAAATGAATATACCATCGGCACGACTGTGGAACAGAGTTTTAGTAGGTCTGTCTTGAATAGATAATAGCGTCTTCTATTGTTCCGATTCTCTATGTCAGTACACTTTGTGTGTATTAAACAGGACCTTTGGGGTAATTAATTTTATACTGACTATATAAATTAATTCACACCCCAAGATTATTATGAATAGTGCTTATTCTCT
>JAUMHN010418198.1:0-13560 GCA_032360265.1 Heliamphora ciliata
ATTGAATATTGTTGGCCTGGAGTATGGCGCGGACCCCACGCCGTTGCCATTGAGTAAAACAGCTGTGGCATGACGCCAGGCTATGTGGTTACTATTCGCAACGAGGCGCGATGATGGCTTTGGTGATCAATTACCTGTGAAAGTCTACTCTGGTGATTCCCGGCGTGGAATCCCTGTTATAATATGAGAGCATGTTGGGTTGGGCATCTGTATTTTATACACGCATATTTATTAACTTATCTACTATCTTGTCATAAATTTGTCTGTCTCATTGACTATAAACTGTGCTGAGTGTTATATGGTTTGTGTTGTGGTGAATTTTGTGCCATGAGATTAGTTAGAAGGTTTGAGTGTTTTTCTTTTGCGCCTTGGCTCATGGCATTCGTGCCACAAGTGAGGAGGAGTTGTTAGAGGAAGTCATCTCAGAGGAAGAAGAAGAGTTTGAAGAACAGGGTGAGTCCCAAGAGCACACGAATCCAACTGATGCATTCTGAGGAGTTGAACCTTCTGCTTTCATTTTATGTTTTGATTTCTCGTGTTTAGTGTAATTGTTGAAATTTCTTGGTGGAACTGTAATACTTATGTACTTTTGAACGGTTCAGAACTTGTTTATGATGTGATAACTAACGTATGTAAATATGAACGAATGGCTAGAATATTCCTTTATTTATATTTATGTATGTCCCGACGTGCCTGGAGGACGGGGCGTCACATAACCCGCTACGACACCCTTGCCACACAACCGAAGGTCAACTCTAAACCTCCCACACTAACCACCATGTACACAACCATGCATCGACAACCCGCATCTAACCATGCACCTCACGTCACATCTAGCCCGCGTCACCCCCCTGAGGATGACAACAAAACGAACCACCACGGCTCTCCATGACCGACCAAAACAAGAAACGCCCTACACCCCTCTTCATGAGTCCAGTCGATAGAACCCCATAATTCTATCAATTGAGACTCCATTAGAGGAGAGCCAGTCAATTGAACTCCATAATTCAACTGACCAAAATGCCCCAACACAACCACCAAAACAACAAAAATGCCCCTACACAGGACATCAGTCGGCTGGACCCCATTTAGTTGACCCAAACAAGCTATTGGAATATCACAAAAACACCCTAAAAACACAGGTCCGTCGACTGGATCCTCATTCCAGTAAACTGAACCACTCGAATGACGATCTAATCGACTAACTCTCCAGCTCAAACGACTGACACCAGGCGGAAATTATTTTCGAGCTATGGGTTCAACCATATTAACCCCAAATCGAAGCCTCAAAACTCCCTTTTCAATACACTCAAACATACTCTAGCCCAAGACTACCACAAAATCTCGAAAGAAACACTCAAAACCTATTTCCACACAACCGAAATCGACCAAAAATGATTTTAAAACAAAACTTAGCTTTTGAAATAGAAAATAGTTTTTCATGCATTTTTAATCTGTAAAAACACATACAGTTACACATAGCACCCTCATAGGAGACTAAGGATCTGCTGTTGGATCGTCGAAAACTGAGCTCGAGGCCCTCGAGAAGTTAGAGAAAAGGTGGAGAGAAAAAGGGAAAACTTAGCTGAGAAGTTTTAAAAATATCTTTCCAAAATATCTAACGCAAGATATTTATAGGCTACGAAAATATCTTTTTATTTTGAAATTCGCACCACAACGCCTAACGGCCCCGGGATCCAACTCCGCATGCATCTCTAAAACTGAGCATTCATATAAACGCGTCTAAACATGCTGCAACAAAAATAATAAACACTCGTTGAAAATGCCAAAAAAAGAAAAGGAGTCAGGGTCTAACACAGATTGATGTTGATGCTGCAATACACTTGTCATTGAAGCCAAAATATAACAACGAGCCATCTGATCAGCTTTCTGTCACTCCTGATAGGCCCGGGTTTCCTGTTCGATTGCCCCCTTATCAGGTACTGTAGGACAAATTTCAGTCAATATAAATTTGTAGTCCTCATTAGTTAAGACAATGACCAAATTTCTATTTCAGTCTACATAGTTTGATCCCATTAGTTTTTTTTTTGAGTATTGACACGAGTGGATTGAAAGTCATTTTAATCCTGAGAATCATATAATTTAAAATAACCGTTAATTATAATGAGAAAAATTTTGAATTTATTTTAAAATTAGTTCCCTCAACTTTTTTAAAAAAAATTTGCCAGCAGACTGGTACCCTGTGAATAGCATACCTTGATGAGAGGACGTCTACTATCCAACATTTGTTTAACAGGCTAATTTTTATTAATTTTACTATCTAGGTAATTGACCCTACCAAGTAAAATTAAATAGCTAACATAGTTTCAGTCTAGTAAATAATAGCAGTGACTCAGAGGGTGAGGATACTATTATTTGCAGCTATGTGTTAACCATTTATCTAATCCCGAATTAATCGTTTAGTAATGAACCTTTTAGATGGAGAAGTGATCCATGCTAACAATTATCTAAAATTATCCATAAAAAAGGTTCGTATTGGCGATACCGTAATTAATCCTGTTCGATGGGGGGAAGACCTTACTGCCAATACGCAGAATAAATTACATCGCCTACAAACTGGTGATAGAGACTGTGAAATTTATCTGTGAATAAATTTTCTTTTCCACTTAAATTTTTAAAATATTTTTTAGGGCTATAAAAATTTATTTAATTAAAATAAATTTATTAATTTTGAAAACCATACGTTCTGAAAGATTTCAAAACATCTTTCCATATACACGATCCCAAATATTTCGGTTTGCCAAACCATCTTTTCGTGTTTTAATGTGTAACAAATAAAATAACCGATGAATGCACAATTTTTCCTTTAGCTTTACAGTTAAGGTAGTGATTAAAGGAATATAAAATATTTTATTTTTACGTTACACATTTTTCAAAAATAATAATTTATTAAGATTAAATATTTTTTATTTAATTAATCCAAAAATTGAAAATAATATTCACATTTTTCAAAGATATCGAATTTAATAACTTGTTATTTTGTAAAAATAAAATATCTAATGTTTTTCTATTTAATTAAAAACTTTTAATTAAAAAAAAACTTAATTTTATTTTCGTTTACAAAATTTTTAATTAAAACTGAATTTTTTGAATTAATTAAATTAACGTGGATATATGAAACAAATATACATCATTCACGTAGTTTAAAAGAATATAAATGCAAGATATGTATATTGTCACGCCCCGACCTCGAGGACCTATGAACCAACCCAACCGTTCGGCATACAAAGGTCATTAACTGTAAATTTCGTTCACTACAGATTTTAAAAAAAAAATCATTTTCTATAAGCAACCAAGTTCATGTGTAACACCCCACTCCTGCAAGGCACCAATCCTACACAAAGGGATAAGATCCCGCCACAGACCGGCAGCCCAAGAGATAGACAAGTAGTAAACTTAAACAACCACAAAAATCTTAATATCAAAAGAGGTAAACATGAGTCAGTAGGGATTCACCATCCCAATGCATACATTACTTCTAAAAGGTCAGAAAGCTTCAAATCTTATACATGAAGTTTTGCCAACACTAAAACTAAACAAAAGAAAGACTGGTCAAAACGATTTCTAACACCAAAACAAAAACTATTCGATGATCCTGTGGTGGACCAACTCTTAGCCATTCTTGGTATCTGCAACCACAGAAGTTATAGGAGAGCGCACTTAGTATTATCATGAACAGAAAAGAAAGTTACTTAGGTAAGGATAATTGAAAACTCTTTGAAAAAAAATAGTTCACCACATTTTTTACGAAATTATAGAAACTGATGCATTTGCATGAACATGAAATCATCACAGATTATACAAAATCTTCTCAGTATTGCAAACAGAACTATGTTCCTGCCTCAACTGCCACAAATTTAAAATGCATGACCACTTTCTCATATCTATACTCAAACCCCAATAGTGTCCAAGTAGTCGTCAACCTCACGACCGGGAGTTCCGACGGTACTGTAACCTCAATTCTCAATGTGCGAATAGCAACGTGATGGAATGAGGGCCACTCTCCACCAAGCACGAGTGGTATTGGCTGTTCGGGACTTAGCCTGCAACGCCTTTAAGGTAAAAACCCCCGCTCAACGGGAAACCTTCCTTATAGGGATAAATAAAAAATCCATAATTGGGTAACCTCCCTCATAAAGGGATATGAAAGGGCTGGAAACCCTTGTAACTTGGCACTTTGGAACAACCACACAACATTTATCATACTTTCATAGTAATATTATGCTAGCTCAAAATATCATGGATAGCATAGTTGAATTAATAACATCATGGCATTTGAAAAGAATAGGTTCATGCGATAGTCAAACTACGCATAGTTCAAAACATGCACTTCAAATCATTTTTAAGCATCATTTACATAAACTCATGTTCAAGATAATAGCTAAGAACTCTCACCTTTTATAATATGTGTATGAATCGAGCCTCCCCCTGGCAAGCTAAGCAGGACCTCCAGTTTCTACAACCTTTGAGCCTAACAAGCAAAACACGACTTGACCGTTAATCACGTAATCCTCCCCCTTTAGGATGAAACTAAAACGATTCTAACCATGGAATGTTTTCTTGATTTTTGAGACCGTGGTTACTTTCGTTTTAGGTTTAAGGGGAACTACACGCTTGCCCAATCCTTCACTTGTTTAAGGGTTTTTATTTAACCATTTGTTAATCTCTTCCAAAACGTTAAATTTTAAAAGTACCGTAGCATCTTGAGGTACTTAGACTTAGAATTGGAATATGATTTTTAAAAATCATTTAGATAAAAATATATCCTTCAATTCTCATGTTTAACACTAAGGTCAAACCCTAATGCAATTGGGTGAACATTTCATCCTAAGTAAAAACAGTTCAGCACTTTCTCTAGATTTTACCCAAAATTATGCTTCTGCTCCTCTCAGTTTTGTGGTATGAAATTAAGTCCAAATGAGCCCAATATTTACTATGTTCTAGTTTAACATGTCCCCTACAAGTTTCTTGTTTAGAGCTAAGATCAGTTGTTTGAAACAAGTTAGATTTTTTGGCCATTTTAAAAAGTAGGTTCTGTCAGCCGCCAAAACACAGCAGAGCCGGTTTTGGACAGAGTGTTTAAAATGCTTTTGGAGAATCATCTCGAGGCTTTAAGGTCTGATGTTTGGGCAGCAAGTATTTCAATATGTTAGCTATAATGTTCATGTAGACCACTGTGATGCCCCGTCTTCCGGGCATATTAGGACATACATAAATATAAATAAAAGGATATTCTAGCAATTCATTTATATTTACATACGCTAGTTATTACATCATAAATGAATTCTAAACATTTCAAAAGTACATAAGTAATACAGTTCCATCAAGAAATTTCAACAATTACACTAAACACGAGAAATCTGAATATAAAAACGAAAGCAAAAGCTTCCACTTCTCAGAATGCATCAGTGAGATCCATGTGCTCTTGGAACTTACCATGTCCTTCAAACTCTACTTCTTCCTCTGAATCGACTTCCTCTAAGAACTCCTCTTCACTTGTGGTGCGAATGGCATGAGCCAAGGCCCAGAAGCAAAACACTGCAACCTTCTAACTAATCTCACACCACAAAATTCACCACAACACATACCATATAACACCCAGTATGGTTTATAGTTAAGGAGACAGACAAATTATAACAAGATAGCAAATAAGTCAATAAACATGTATGTATGAAATGCAGATGCCCTACCCAAAATGCACCCAAATAAGAAACATTAATTCCACGCCGGGAATCACCAAAGTAGACTTTATTGGACAAATTGATCACCAAAGCCATCATCGCGCCTTGTTGTGAATAGTAACCATGTCGGTTGGCTTCATGCCACAGCTACTTTACTCAATGGCAACGGCATGGGGGCCGGCCACCCAATTATTCAGCCACCCTTATTCGGGACCAACAATTATGTGCACACATAACCCACCTTAAGATGCGTGACGCCTTCGCCGGCGTCAACCCAAAGTCTACGAGAATGTCAAGAAACGTTCACAATATTCAAAGTACTAAAATGAGGGGTTTAGGACTGCCATAATTGAGCTCTCTCCGAATTACCACCGCAGTGGGATTAGGTCCGCCGAATTAGGCTCTCTTCGAATTACCCTTCAAAACATCATGACAATGGGGTTTAGATCCGCCATAATTGAGCTCTCTCTGAATTACCACCATAGTGGGATTAGGTCCTCCGAATTAGGCTCTCTCTGAATTACCCAATGTCCAACCCATCAAAACCAGAATTGCTAGCGACAAACCCATAGTGCCCAACAGTATTCATAAACCATTTCTATAACACCGGCGATGCACCCAGGGTGTACAAACCAAAATCATTTCCAACACCGGGGATGCACCCAGGGTGTATAAACCAAAAATCAATTTCAAAAATAGCAACCAGGGACGCCCTAGACTCAGAACCAAGAAGAATGGCCTCAACACAGCTCTTCCCAACAACGGTTGACACAGATGGACTCCAATATGCCAGGATGCAAGTGACAATATCAATAATGTGTACCATTGATATCAAGTGCAATAATTCATAGTACGGCATCAACTAGCATGGCAAAGTTCAAGGGATAACGCGCAATTCATAAGGTACACGTATGTGAAGCACATGCTACAATTCTCATGATATGATTCAATATAATAGCAGAGGTTCTAGATCATCATACATTCACTTGAAACACTAATCAACTAATTCAAATTTGTCATCATACAGGAACTCGGGTCTCATGGCAAAGGGTGCTCGAATAATACTTAAACAACTTTTAGGGCCAAAACCAAGTATTAAATTAATAGGGGTAACAAAGTTTTGGTGCATCTAAACTTGGAATTAAGCTATGATTTTTATACACCATTTAGATAAAAATATATCCTACAAATCTTATGTTTATCACTAAGGCCAAACGCTAAGGCAAAGGGGTGAACATTTCATTCTAAGCAAAAAGGGTTCAACATTTACTCAAGATTTTTACCAAAAACAAGCTTCGGTTGTTCTCAGTTTTGAGGTATCAACTGAAGTCCAATTGAGCCCATATTTTAGTATGTTCTACTATAACAAGTTCCCTACAAGTTTCATGTTTAGAGCTAAGGGTAGTCGTTTGAAACAAGTTAAAAATTTGGCCAATTTAAAAAGTAGGTTATGTCAGCCACCAAAACTCAGCAGAGCCGGTTTTGGACAGAGGGTTTACAATGGTTTTGGGGTAAAATCCCGAGGATTTAAGGTCTAAATTTTCGGCAGAAACTACAGTAATATGTTAGCTACAAAGTTCATGTAGATCACGTTTGTAATAGATCACTAAAAATAGGGTTTTGGGCCATATAAAAATATGTGACAGAATGTTTCTTGGGTGCTGAATTTCAACAGAGACTTTAATAGAGATATTTACCTATCAAACCTAAATATTTATTTCTCATTTTTGGTGGGTAGATGAACATTCATGTTGGCTACAAATTTCATGTTTTGACCAAGGTTCGGATCTCACTTTAAAATAGTGTTTCTAAGTCAGTAATGTTGATAGGTCAGAATTTGACATACTTTGGTAATATTGCAATATCTCGAGTTCTTGAGGCTCAAATGAGTTGAAACCAATTTTGGATGAAAGTTAACACAAAAATATAACTCTGGAAATAAAAATCATACTTAGACCAATTTTTTACAAAGAGTTATGGAGTTTCAAATCTCAGGGCAGAAACATCAAAGTTCTAGAAAATCAAGCCTCTTAGGGTTTAGGTCTTTTACTTGTGACATGTAATGTTTTTGTTCCATTTCTTTGCATGCTTGTGATTCTAACGTCAATATCAAGGCTCCAGCACACTTAAATGTCATAAATATCAATGCTAACAACATACAGCAACATCTCATAACATTTACAAACATAATAGCCCCTAGGTTTCCAACTACAATGCCTTTTCGATTTGATTTCGGTTCTTGATTTTTGAGGGGCTTAAGGGGTGTGTTGGGGGGATGTTTTGAGAGATATTAGATACAAGGTTTATAAGTTTTACTTACATATTTTGGAAATCAAAAGATGGTGGAGGATTGATTAGCACTTAGCTTTAAAACCATGGTCTCCAAAGACCCCACTTTTTGGATCCTTCATTCTTCTTCTTCTTCTTTCTTCTCTCAAACCCTCAAGAACACTCAACCCATTCTTTCTCTCTCTATGTGCAAGAAATTTTGAAGGGGAGAAGAGATGTTTGGCTTGGTTTAAATAGGTGGAGGATAGCAAACACATGGGGGATAAGAAGTACACAAGGAAACTTCGTTTCTCTTCATTCCATTAAATGTGATTTGAGTTGATTTGATTCTTTTGTGGGCAAAAATCAGATATAGGGAAGCTAGATGTCGCTAGGGGGCTGATTGGGGGACAAAAAATATGATTCCCATCAATTAGGGGGTTTGCCTCGATTTTTGTGCCCCTATTATGCAAGAAAATGCATTAAAAGTTAATTTGATGTATCTATTTGGTGTCTTTTTCTACTGAGACTTATTATATTAATATGTTTATGATAAATATAGTATTTTCATGTATTATCATAATTTTCGTAGCAATTGATTAAATAGATGTAGTCTTTTAACTCAAATTAAGCTATTTTGAGAATATAGGGCTTTTTGACTTATTTTGGCAATATATTTAGCTCCGCCGAAATAGGCTCTCTTCGAATTACCCTTCAAAACATTGTGACAATGGGGTTTAGGTCTGCCATAATTGAGCTCTCTCCGAATTACCACCATAGTGCGATTAGGTCCGCCGAATTAGGCTCTCTCCGAATTACCCAATGTCTAAGCTACCGAAAGCAGAATTGCTAGCGACAAACCCATGGTACCCAACAGTAATCATTAACCATCTCTGTAACACCGGAGACGTACCTAGGGTGTACAAACCAAAATCATTTCCAACACCGGGGACGTACCCAGAGTGTATAAACCAAAAATTATTTTCGAAAATGGCAACCAGGGATACCCTAGACTCAGAACCAAGAAGAATGATCTCAACACAGCCCATCTCAACAACGGTTTACACAGATGGACTCCAATATACCAGGTTGCAAGTGACAATGTCAATAATATGTACCATTGATATCAAGTGCAACAATTCATAGTATGGCACCAACTAGCATGGCAAAATTCAAGGTATAACGCGCAATGCATAAGGTACACGTATGTGAAGCACATGCTACAATTCTCAAGATATGATTCAATATAATAACAGAGGTTCTAGATTATCATACATTCACTTGAAACACTAATAACCTAATTCAAATAAGTGATCATACAGAAACTCGGAACTCATGGCAAAAAGTGCTCGAATCATACTTAACAACTTTTAAGGCCAAAACCAAGTATTAAATTAATAGGGGCAACAACGTTTTGGGGCATCTAGACTTGGAATTAAGCTATGATTTTTATACACCATTTACATAAAAATATATCCTACAAATCTCATGTTTATCACTAAGGCCAAAACCTAAGGCAAAGGGTGAACATTTCATTCTATGCAAAAAGGGTTCAACATTTAGTCAAGATTTTTACCAAAAATTAGCTTCTGTTGTTCTCAATTTTGGGGTATCAAATGAAGTCCCATTGAGCCCATATTTTAGTATGTTCTGCTTTAACATGTTCCCTACAAGTTTCATGTTTAGAACTAAGGGTAGTCGTTTGAAACATGTTAGAAATTTGGCCAATTTAAAAAGTAGGTTCTGTCAGCCACCAAAACTCAGTAGAGCCGATTTTGGATGAAAGGGGTTAAAATGGTTTTGGGGTACCGTCCCAAGGATTTATGGTCTGAATTTTTGGCAGAAACTACACCAGTATGTTAGCTACAAAGTTCATGTGGATCACGTTTGTAATAGATCACTTAAAATAGGGGTTTTGAGCCATATCAAAATATGTGCAGAATGTTTCTTGGGGGCTGAATTTCAACAGAGAATTTCATAGAGGTTTTGACCTATCAAACCTCAATATGTTGTTTTCGATTTTGTTGGGTAGATGGATATACATATTGGCTACAACTTTCATGTTTTGACCAAGGTTCGGATCTCACTTAAAAATAGGGTTTCTAAGTCAGTAATGTAGACAGGTCAGAATTTGACACACTTTGGTAATATTGCAATATCTCAAGTTTGGGTGGTTGAAATGAGTTGAAACCAATTTTGGATGAAAGATGACACAAAAATATAACTTTGGACATAAATATCATACTTAGATCAATTTTCTACAACGAGTTATGTTGTTTCAAATCTCAGGGAAGTTACATCAAAGTTCAACAAAGTCAAGCCTCTTAGGGTTTAGGTTTTCCACTTGTGACATGTCATGTTTTTGTTCCCTTTCATTGCATGCTTGTGATTCTAACTTCAATATCAAGGCTCCAGCACACTTAGATGTCATAAATATCAAAGATAACAACATACAACAACATCTCATAAAATTTACAAAAATAACATCACCTTGGTTTCCAACTACAACGCCTTTTCGGTTTGATTTTGGTTCATGATTTTTGAGGGGCTTAAGGGGTGTGTTGGGGGGATTTTTTGAGACATATTAGATACAAGGTTTAGAAGTTTTACTTACATGTTTGGGAGATCAAAATATGGTGGAGGATGGATTAAGACTTAGCTTTAAAACCTTGGTCTCCAAAGACCCCTTTTTTTGGATCCTTCATTCTTCTTCTTCTTCTTTCTTCTCTCAAACCCTCAAGAACACTCAACCCACAATTTCTCTCTCTATATGCACGAAATTTTGAAGGGGAGAAGATGTGTTTGGCTTGGTTTAAATAGGAGGAGGATAGGGAATACATGGGGGACAAGAAGTACACAGGGATGCTTCCTTTTTCTTCATTTCATTAAATGTGATTTGAGTTGATTTGAATTGATTTGAATATTTTGTGGGATAAAATCAGATATGGAAAAGCTAGATGTAGCTAGGGGACTGATTGGGGGACAAAAAATCTGATTCCCATCATTCAGGGGGTTTGCCTCAATTTTCGTGCCCCTATTGTGCAAGAAAATGCATTAAAAGTTAATTTGATGTATCTTTTTGGTGTATTTTTCTACTAAGACTTATTATATTATTATGTTTATGATAAATATAGTATTTATATATATTATCATAATTTTCAAGCAATTGATTAAATAGACATAGTCTTTTAAGTCAAATTAAGCTATTTTGGCAATATAGGGCTTTTTGATTTATTTTGTTGTGTATAAACTTCAATAATAATTTGTTTACTTTTGTTGGCTTATAACACTACATTATTAGATATATTACTTGTTCAACAAGTTTGGGATCATCATAATCCTCATTTAATTCATTTATCATCATTTAAAGCTAAAAAAAAGAAAATAAGTCACTTTTAGGCACATTTCCCAAGGTGGTAGGCCACTAAGGGGCTTTTATGTCATTTTGATGTTGTTTTGTCTTTCACCCCTTAATTGTACTTAACTCCTTGATTTATGGTATTCATATGTCAAAATTTAGATTTTTAAGGCTTTTTGTACTATGGGCAAAACGGTCATTTTATCCTTTTTGTGAGAATTTTTGATTTTTTAATTCATTATTTTATGATATTTACTTCATTTAGAATGTTAGGAGACTCTCTGGGTGTTAAGGTTTTGTTGCCCGAGGTTTGGACCTTTTTAGGGTTTTTGGACCGAACTTAGGGTTCGCGATTCAAGTTAGGATTCTGAACTTCTTCTGTGTTCTTTGGCCTTGTGGACTATCCGCCATTAACATTAGGGTTTGGGCTGGATCTTTACACTGGTCGTTATCAATAGAGTTGTTACAACTAGGGTCTGCACCGGGTCGTTACAAACTACCCCTCTTAAACAAATTTCGTCTCCGAAATTTTGCCCCCATACATCGTATGGAAGGTTATAGATGATTTACTAGCATTGTGCCTTCTCGTTCTCCAAAATTGTGTCTTTATTTACTTGAGTTGTTCTTTATTGAGGGTGTAGATAAGGCCGGGCCTATATGTTCAGCATATACTAAATCTTCGAGGGTCATATCACATAACCAGCTTGCCCCAACAAGATTCGTATCTCTGTCACGTTAGTTAAACTCTTCCCATTATCTGTTGTTTCTACTTCTGTTGAACCCACTTGAATTTCTTCTCCAGATATAATATGACCTAAAAATTTCACCAGGTCCAACTAAAATTCACACTTACCAAGATTTATATACAACTTGTGCTTTCTCACAATCTACAAAGAATCTTTAAATATTTCCTGTGTTCCTCTTCACTCTTAGAATATGACCGAATGTCGTTAATCAGAACAATTATAAATTTGTCTTGAAAGCTTCTAAACACTCGATCCATCAGGTCTATAATCACAACAGGTACTTTTATTGACCCGAAAGGCATCACCACAATTTCATAATGCTCGGAACAAGTCCTAAACACAGTCTTAGGTATATCTGACTCCTGCATTTTCAATTTATGGTATCATGGCCCCAGTCTATCATTGAGAACATGTTGGCTTCAAAACACAAATTTCATCGAGTTCGACTTCCACAATCAATCATATGTCTCTAAACTAGCCCACCATCGAAACTGATTCAAACATTCTCCACTTCTGCCTTGAAAGACTGTCACTCTAGGAAAAACCTGCTCATTGCCATATTCAAGCGTACATCGATGACTACTTCCCTAACGACTTAGTTACTCGAAATCATATCACCAGTTTGTGTTGAACTACTCCAGCCTTACGACCATCAAGAATAATACTGCCACTTGGACCTAATGAGTCACTATGGCTAAACATACCACACAGACTAAACGCTCCCCAGGTGTATGCTTACTCATATGAATCCAGTCACAAACTCGTCACATATTTCCTTCACGTACGCACCATCTACCCTACAATCCTTTAACTGAATAGTATTAACTCCTTATTATAAAGTCTCTTATTATCATCACTCAATCCCTTCACACACTTTTTGCCACACAATCGAACCAAGAATCATTTTCGCACTTTAGTTATTTCATCTTACCCACATTCTACCAAGACACTCGATTCACTCGAGGCCAATTACAAAAACCATACCCATGAATTTGTATAGTCTCACTTACTCTTCCACTCTCCTCATCCAAACACTTATTCCTCCCATGTACTCACACAAAGCTGCTATACAACTTCACCAAAAACAACAAAATTATATCAGCTTTCAACTTCTTATACATAGAGTTCACACGTTGCTGCAAGAAAATTTCTTCTTTATACTGGCAACATCTAGTCACCAATCTAAACAAGCTTGCCCTAACTGGTCACATCACAAAAGATTTTCGAAAGTAACTTCCTTGCGACTCACATCGATACCATATTGGAAACTAAATATCAACTCCATAAGAGATATGCAGTCTATACTCCAAACGAATACAAACTGATACTTTAAGAGTCTACCATGTGAGTAACTTAGTCTGTCTACAATGCATACTCCACCCTTCAAAGAATCTTTAGCGTCAAAAGGGCTCACTATTTTCACAAACTCCTTGGCACTCGAACCCTAGAATTGCTTAACTAAAGAGTTATCGGTCTTTGAGGTGAT
>JAUMHN010418209.1:0-13556 GCA_032360265.1 Heliamphora ciliata
ACTTGTTCCCGTATAGTTCCCATTCTAGAAGTTTGACATTAATTGTCATGTAGTTCTCTCTCTCACTCTCTCTCATGCGCAAGTACACATTTGTTTTAATAGGTGTATGCTCGTGGTGCAAAAATAGGTAAACAATTGGATTTCAAGCTATTTAATCTTCATTGGGTTTTTCTACAAAGAAAGTAACATTTTTAAATGCTTAATGGTTAGTCTTGTTGTCTTATTCATGAATTGGTTGAAATCAATGAAATGCTAACAATGAATATTTTGTTAAGAACAATCAAGTTATATTTCGCAATAACCAGTTTTCTGTTTTAAATAATTTTGTTACTCTGTACGATATCCTTGTAAATTACGTTTCAATCACTTTTAATGGTATCGTTTTATTACGTGATGCATAATTCATGAATCCCATTATGGTGGTTTCATTATGAATGAATGCTTGGCTTGAAGATTTTCCTCCTTGATCTTTGTTTGTCAATGATTAGATGTAACTACCATGAATAGAGTACATTGGAATCAAGAAATAAAAAATTTTGTATTGAGATGGATATGATGGCAAGGATATTGTTTCATGTAGCTATTGACTAAATGCATACCATTAGTGTAGCAAATTTCTTTTTCAAGTTTATAGGTTCTACTTACATTATATATGCCAGATGAGCTTCATTTGATACCTTGTTAGGTTTAGAGGTTTTGTTTCCACTTCTATAGTGGCATATACTGATGATGTACATGTCTTGTTCTTTTATGGAATAATCGAATTAATTAAAGATTTGAGTTACCTGTTACTGTATATTTTATTCCTTTGGGTAAAGAAAGTCTTGCATTCTGATGTCACAGCAAGCTTGGTTGATATGTGCTCATCTCCAATGATATGATTATTGGTATTTAAAAATTTAGCTTTTACATTTAACTTTGTAGGGTGTCATTCTTTGTATTGAAATAAACTGAATTAAGTTAGGAGTCCTAAAGCTAGTGTTTCGATTCGTTGATGGTTGTATTATATGTTTAAAGTAGACTTGGGGAGTTATCCAGAGGAGTGGTTGAAAGAGTTGCCAATAGTGGAGCATGCTGGAAATGGTGGTTGAAGCAGGTCGGTTGAAATAGTTACTAGCGGTGGATAGAGCGGGTGGAAAAATGAGATTACTAATAGGAGAGTTGGAAGGAAGGGGTGATGGTTGGTGGGTTTTTTTTCTTATGGGGGGGAGGGATGGTTGTTGGAGACAGTAAGAGTAGGAGATAATTAAATCTAATTTTGGAAAATATGCCAATACGATTTTGTGTGATTTACGTTTGAAAATTTTAGAACGATGTTCGAATCTTTTGAAAACAAAAATAGCTATTAAACATGCATATTTTTCGAGTGAAGAAAATGAAAATCATATTAAACATGTTTAGATATTAAACATTGTTCTTTGGTGTCCTTGAAAGTGTCTACTTTTTGTCCAAAGTTTATGTTCATAATTATTTTATTTTTGAAGTCATGTTGCACTTTATTTTTGAAGTCATGTTGCACTATCATTTAGCAAAAATTAGCATTAAAAGGACTCCCACATAAAAAGGGTAAATTATTATATCTTAAAAACTATAAATCATGTCCACTCTTATACTTAGTTGTTTGAATCTTGACCCGCCCCTTTAGCCTAGTTAGATGCCCTATCTCTTAGTAAGAGATCTCGAGTTGTGGGGCCCTTCTTGGACTTCTAAGTACAAAAGTTAGCATTGGACTTCTAGTTAGATGTCCTATCCTTGACAAATCCAAATGGGCTGTTAATCGTTCACCTTTGAAAAATTCTTTATCATGGTCTCTCAATTCCCTTTTCAAAGAGATTGTGGGTATGAATAATAATTTCAATTGCAATAGGAAACAATATTTAACCTGAGGAAAATATCTCCTGGTAACTCTATTTATCCTTAAAACATAGTCGACTCGATTAATTTCATTTAAGACCCCATGCACCTTAAGCTTTGAAATGAGGAACATCGACAATGTAAAGTGGATATTTGCTTGTATCTACATAGTATACAATTAGACCATAATTCCTTACTATAACAATTTTAAAAATTTCCTTATTCATTACTTATGATGACATTATAATGAAAAAATTTGTTGGACCTGAAGCTTATCATTAAGTTGAGTAATGTCATATGTAACTACAAAAATCTACATAACTTTAATTTACTTCTTCTAACTTATTTTTTGACTTAGGGTGGACTTCCAGGTAGTTCAAAGGTAAGGGGTCATAGTTAAAGTAATTACCGTTGGCCCAGATTGAGAGGTCGATTGAAGTTTAGATGTATTGGGAAAAAGAGTTCAGCGATTAAATTACAGAGAGGAGGTTCTCGAGGTCAATCTGTGCAACATTAAATCCTGACAAAAGATACGTTTTAGCAATGGGTAGCCAAACTAGATATTTACTCTGAAGTTATGTCGCCTAACGTACTTTAATTCAAGCATCCAAGTCGACTCCCCAGGTTGGGATCCTAAGACTTCACAAAATTGCTTCAGTCAGATGTAGTATCAAAGTCAAGGGAGATGAATGGTGGTAGAAGATCTTGGCAATATCGAATGACGTTGAGTTCGATGAATAAAGAGTTAGTTCAAGGATGATGACTTGCATTGAAGGACAATCAAACATGAGTACTAGCCGTCATCTAGGCATGACTTAACCAATGAAAATTTCAAAGATTTTCTAGGAGAAATATCCCGATAGGGTTACCAACAAGATTTGAGTGGAGGAGAATTATCTACAAATGATACTGGGTAGCATTTTTAAGGATCGGTGTTATTAGAAGCAAAGAATTTTAACCAGGTATAAGAGTTGATACAAGGGTCTGGAAAGAGAAACTTATAAGGGTGAAGTCGCGGGATTTTAATGGTGTTTCCTCAAAACTTAGGCTACTTTGAGTGCTTTAACATGTAGGGGTTAGTTAACTTGTCGGTGGTTTGATCGTCTATTAGCCATCCTAAAAAAAAGTGTTGAGAAGGAAAAACACAACACCTATCATGCTAAGGCATAGACAAACATATGCGGATAGAAGTTGCAAATAATTGAGTTATGTTCCCACGTCGCCTCATAAATACCGCAGCAGCGCCACTACACTTCTACGTGCCAAAAGTCCTTCGACCCCATGCGAGTCCTGTTGATTATGGAAACTGGTATCTCCAGGTATGTTTCTAGATTGTTAAAGTCAATCGTCGGGTTGTGTGGGTTGATGATTCTTTTTCTATCCCTTGGTTTCTGAGTCTGCATCCACTTTGCATCCATCTTATCGCCTAATAGCCTTTTGAATCCTGGTGGTACCTTCAGACGGTAGGTAGTTTCATCGCACCTCTCTAGTACCCTTAACGGACCCATGTACCTCGGAAAAGACTCGGGTTTTTTCCACTTCCATGTCCTCTCGGGAAATACTCTCGCATACACCCATTCTCCGATACGATGGTCTTTGTGATAATCCTGTCGACTCCAGTAGATTACTGCGTCCGTTGCTTCATCATCATTTGGCTCTGGTGGCGGTGCCTCTAGTGGATCATAAAACAAAGCGATAGCTCGCTCCTCGTTTGCTTCGAAGTCTACCTCGTCCCCTACTACATCTGGTTTCTCGTTTGCTCTTACTTCTTTGACCTCTCCTTCTCCTTGAGCTGGCCACTCGTTTGGAAACATCCATGCTAACAAAAATACGTCTACCGGGTCTTACTCTTCAGCGGGTTCTTCCTCCGGGTCTGGGTCCTTAGGTTCTAGTGCTGCCCATGGTTCCCCGGCCGATTTTGCGTTGGATGCCATCTTAAGAAGAAAAGATAGAGAAAATCCTAAGGTAAATATTTTAAGTTGTTAAAATTATATGTGATAAATTAATAGTACAGACATTCTACAGAATTTCTACACTACAGAACTCGCAATCTCCCATCTCCCAAGGCCTGAATGTTTACTAAACCTAGACTCTGATACCAACTGCGATGCCCCGTCCTCTGGACACGTTAGAACATACGAAACTATAAATAAGGGAGATATTCTAGCCATGCATTCATAATTACGTACGATAATTACTACTTCATTAAAGGTTCAGAATTTATTCAAAATACTTAACGATTACAGTCTTCAAGAGAATTTAACAAAAGCTACAATATGTCCGTGGAAAAACTGAACAAAAATAAAAAAAAGAGAATTCTACATCTTCAAACGACGTCGTTGGGGTCAGCTTGCTCCTACGACTCTCCCTGCTCCTCGAAGTCTTCTGCTCCTACGAACACTCCTTCCTCAAACTGTTCTTCTTCTTCACATGTGGCACGAATGCCATGAGTCGGAGCGCCCAGAAGCAAATTTCCTAAATCGTCTAACAAACTCACCAAAAAATATCCTACAATACATATCGTATAATACCCGATACAATTTTAAGGCCAAAGAGATGGACAATTTATCATTTCAACAGGACAAGCATATATAAGAGCAATTGTGCAAGTACATGATGCAGATGAATACAATGCAGTTGCCCAACCTGACATACATCCAAAATGATATCATGAATTCCACGCCGGGAATTACAGAGTAGACTTGATGGGAATCTGATCACCAAACTTATCCTTGCCTCGTTGGAAAAAGTAAACACTCACCTTGGCTACATGCCTTAGCCATTTTATGCAATGGTAACGGTGTGGGGACTGGCCTTTATCCAATTTTGTCCATCCTTATTCCAGGCCAACTTGTCCCACCTTAAGGACCAGGATGCTCATTGGGCATCAACCCAAAGTCTAATTAAAGCTAGTAACGAACCCATGGTGCCTAATCCCTCCCCCCCCCCCTTCCCCCTTTTTTTATCATAAACAATCTCCCATTTTATTTTCAAATATGGCAACTAGGGATGCCCTAGATCCACAATCACAGAAAGAACGATTTTTATATAACCCAACCCACAATGAAAGATATGAAAGGGACTCTGATAACCCAAGATGCAATAAATGAATGCTCATGATGTGCAATATGCTTCTCATATATAATTAATTATAACATGGCATGTAAGTACGGTATGGCACATGGTACAATCTACTAAAGCATAGGGTATAAGCATGCGAAGCATAAACCATGACTTATGTGACATAGGATCAAACTATCGGTATGAGTTCATTTCATCAAAATTATCATTTTCATACACCAATTACTCACAAAGTTCATATAAAGTCTATATACTCAAGTTTCATAAGATAGCACGCCACTCGTACACTTAGCCAAATTTAGGTAAACGTTTAATCGCTAATTTTAAAGTTGTGATAGTGTTTTAAGGTAGTTAGGCATGAATTCAATTTCTAAAATTTGAACACCAATTAGATAAAATTATTTTCTACAACTTTCATGTTTAAAAATAAGGTTAGATCTTAGGGCAAGAACGTTATTTATTTTGATTAAGTGAAAAACCCTTCAGCATTTTACAGAGAAAAGTGTAGAAATTGGGCCTCTGTTAGCCTCGGTTTTGGGGAATCTATTCAAGGGATATAGGTCTTATTTTTGGTGAGGTTTTAGTTTAAGGTATCTCCTACAAGTTTTATGTTTTGTTTTAGGACAAGTTGTTTGGAACAAGTTAGTGATTTTGGCCAATTTATAAAATAGGTTCAGTCAGCCTAAAAAGGGTCTGCAGAATAGGTTTTTAACAGAGAATGCTCAATACCTTTGGGGTACCATCCGAGGGTATTTTGGGCTGATTTGTCCTCCGTATTTAGTTTAATATGTTAGTTACATTGTTCATCTTTACCACTTTTGGATTTGGCTATGAAAAACTTAGGTTTTGGCCTCACAAAAATGTGTGACAGAAAGCTTTGTCAGTCACTAAAACACAATAGTAACTTTGGAAAGTATTTTTACCTACTAAGACTTCATATTTTTGGCTCATTTTTGGTGGAAAGTAAGATACATATGTCCTCTACAAGTCTTATGTTTTGACTCAAGCTCGGTTCTCACCCTAAATTAGGGTTTTGAGGTCTGCAACTCTGAGTGGTCAAGATCTAACACTCTTTGGTAAAAATGGTATATCTAGAGTTCTACTCAACGAAATCACTTCAAACTAATTTTTTATGAAAGAGAACTTAAAACTATAGGTCTGGACATAAAAATCACATTTAGATCATGTTTCTACAATTAGTTATGATAATTTAAAGTTTGTGGCAGAATGTTGGTAAGCCCAAAAAATTAGGTTATCTAGGATTTTGATAGTTTAGCTCATGTTGTGTTCATTTTTGAGGTATTTTCTTTGCATACATGTCATATAGTCATACAAACCAAAACTCCAGAACATATTCAAGCCATAAAACTCAAAAATATTCACATACATGCACATGCAAGGCTTAATCTTACACAAACAGTCCACAATCTACTCCTACGATACTTTTTGAGTTAATCTTTGTTTCTTATTCTTAGGATTGATTATAGAGATGAATTGAGAGCTATTTTATGAGAGAATATCAGAAGAATTTAGGAGATTTACTTACCTCTTTTGGTGCTCAAAAGGCTGAAGAAGAATGAGACTTAGCTTTAATGCTTTCTCTTTGATCCCTCCTAGCTTCTTATTCCTTCTTCCTTTCTTCTTCTCTCCTTCTTCTCTCTTAGAACACTTAGGATATTTTGTGGTCTCTCTCTCACACTCTCTTAGCCAAATATACATAGAGGAGAAGGGTGTTTGGGTGTGTTTTTATAATAAAAATTATAATAAAGAAATAATTATTACATGTTGCTTTAATTTAAAATTTTCTAAATTCCTAATGATTGCATGGGAGGTGGATGAGATTTGGGGAAAAATATTTTCAGGTTTGGTAGCAGGGGAAGTCGGCTAAGGGCAGGTTTCGGGCAGACCAAAATTGATTTTGTATTAAATTATGATTTAAATAGAGTTTTGGTACTATTTTGTGCAAGAAAATGCATAAAATATTAATTTTATGTACCTTTTTGGTATCTAAACCTGCTAAAATATATTATATTAATGTGTTTATAATTAATTTAGTCTTTTCATGATTTATCATTATTTTGATAGCACTTAATTAAATAAGTGTTGGTTTTTAAGTTAATTTAAGCTAGTTTGACAAGAATTGACTTTTTGACTTATTTATTGTGTAGAAACTTTCAATAATTATTTGTTTGCCTTTACTGACCTATATAATTATATTATTATGTATATTACTTGTATAAAAATTATTAGGTCATAATAATGCTTAATTTATATAATTTGTTTCTTATTTTTAAGCTTAAAAAGGCAAAAAGTAACTTTTTGTGCACAATTCCCTAGGTAGTCGGCCATGCAAGGGTAATTTAGTTATTTTACTATTATTTTGTCTTTTATTAATTAATTGTATATAAATATCTGATTTTGGGTGTCCATGTATCAAAATTTAAAATTTTAAGATTTTTTGCTGTACTAGGAGCAAAATGGTTATTTTACCCTAATTATAAAAATTTTTGATTTTTGATTTTATATTTTATGTTATTTACTTAATATAAGTTGTCTCGAGACTTTTATAAGTATTAAGGTTTTGCCTCTGAGTATTTGGTCTTTTTAGGATTTTTGGGTCAAATTAAGGTTTTCGGGTTAATTAGGGGTTTCTCCTATTCATGCAGCGACCTAAGTTCTCATTGTCTATCCATCGCTAATACTAGGGTTTAGGCTAGGTCGCTCTTTGGGTAATTACAGTCCGGGCTGTTACAACTAGGGTTCGGACCGAGGTGTTACAATATCTAATGGATTTTAGAGTTACAAATGGACTTATGTCTTGCTAGTTTTTTCTTGAAATAACTTACCAATGAATATATGTTGTTTGTTTTACAACTCATATGGAAAAACCAGGAGAACACACGATTCCTAAGTGCCCTTGCGGCGCATGGATTTATTATTAGTAAAATTTGTAAATTTATTTCCATGTTAGATAGGTCATGTCATTTGTTGTCATATTAATGCCTTACTATTTACGGTTGTAGTCAAGATGAGTATACGAAAAGAAAACAAACTTCATTCACCGATGCTTTCGGCCTTGAGGTATTGTCTTCGTTGCATCCATTGCTTCTCAAATCTATTAGTTTTACGCGTTTAATGTACACTTATTGCTATATGATGGTTAATTTTCATAGTTTAAACGAGAAGCGGGAAAGAAGTGGAAGGCCCTTCCAAAAAGTGAGAAGTGCACGTATGAGAACATGTTAAAGGTTGATTCGAAGCGGTATGAAGTAGAGAAGGCCGAGGTTCCTTTGGTCAAGTCTCTAAAGGTAATTAAACCATTCTTATATGTATTATACTCTTCAATAAGCAAGGCCCCATCTCCTACGTTCTCATTACCTTTTTTTTTGTTTTTTTATAAGCAACAATTACAACACGAATTGCTTTGAAGTCTATCTACATCACGCTATAAGGGCTTGTGACCCGCGTAAGTCCAAGCATGCAAGGACATGGGGTTCAGCGGCCTACTCCACCTACGTTGTACAAAGTTGCCAAGACAACTTTGTTAGTGGTTAGTGGAGATGTTTGACCCATCCACGGTGACCTTGAACGTCCATGGGAAGAAGATATTGGTTAAACCCTTGGACGTTCACAACATTCTCGGGTTTCCATGTGATGGGAAGCCCGTGCCTATCAAATCTGTCCATACTGAGATACACGACCTGTGTATGTCGATTGGGATCAGTAAGGCCAGCTCAATAGCACTGAAATAGTTGAAGGATGATTTGAGCTCGATGGAGGTTGCTGATGACATGCTCTATAGGAAGATGGTGTTGTACCTCCTTGGAGCCATCTTATGCGCAACTTTTGACCTGGGAGTGAATCGAAGATATCTACACTCCTTGGTAGATATCTCCGTTATTAGTCAATATAATTGGAGCCGTTTCGTGTTGGACATCCTCATGGAGGGGGTTCGCATGTTCAAAGACAAAGGACGATGGGGCCTCAAAGGTTGTCTTTTATTCCTCATGGTACGTCTTTTGTTGCCTTTTTGTTCGTCTTCTCTTTCTCTTTCAGTCGTTCTTTCATAAATCTTCTCCCATGTTTTAGTAACCAACCTAACGGCTCCTAATTGCTATATGAATTGTATAGCTATTTTACTTTGAGAGTTGCACACCCACGAGAGAATTCTTCACCCCATGGCAGAAGAGGTTTACACCTCGTCTCCAATATTGGGGAGACAAGGAGATTTCGTCCCAGATGAAAGTATTGGATAGCTTGGGATTTAAAGATAATGAGAAAGTAAGTTAGCTTAAATATGATATTGAGATTGTCAAATACCCGTATTGTTCAATACAAGAAGTAATATTGTTATTGACTAAACTCTTTCATTATTTTGTACTGGGTTGCAATGAAGGTTGAGGCAGGTGCTTTTAATGCGAAAAGAACTGGGAAAGATGGAGGAAGAGCAGATGCGAATGTCAAAGAAAGTTAAGTAATAGAAGAAGCGGAGGACGTGGGGTTCATATCACGTCTGTCCAAGCTCGAGAAGGACTTTTACGAATTTGCCAATGACATGAGAGCCTCGATGGGTGCGATGTCGACCTCAATTGTTGATGCAATCACCGAATTGAAGCAGGAATTGGTGCCTCCTCGTGCATCACGATAGTATGGACGGGCCGCTGAGGATGTCGTCCCCTCCCCTATGCTCAAGCCCACTCCTACCCCTCATATTTTTCACACTGTTGAGCCGAAGACTGAAGACATTGAAATTAAGAATATCAAAATTGAAGTAAAAGATACATTCACGTTCGCCCCTACCCTTCCAAGTGACAGGGTTGACTTCCCTGATGAAAATCCTACGACGCTCTCCTCGCACAACGATCGATATTGGGTCATCTATTGAGTCCTCTTCTGTGTTGCCTACTCTCTAGCTTTCTACACTGGTGGCCACTAGACCCAGTGAACATAAACTTCCAATACAAACAATACCTGTGCCGTATGAGTGTCCTTACATGCTTAAGGGTAATGTAGGCGAGCAAAAAAGAACGAAGCGGAGGGGAAGGTTAGACAAATAATCTACTGCTATGGTAACAATTACGAACCTTCACTTTACTTTAAATAATTAATACATATATAGTGGGTAGATATTTATATACATTTGTTTACTATACGCATATAACTCCCCCCTTTCGTCATGAAAACATACGGCGATGGTGGTGAAGCAACCTACTGCACAAAAACCAATAAACAAATTACCACTTTCGACCTTTAAGCCCCACATCACAACATACATCTTCGATACGATGTTATCGGCAAGGTTATATCCCACATAATTTTACTTTATCTTCAAATTTTTTTTCCTTTTGATGAGTTGTTTACTTTTGGTTCTATAGGGAGGTGTTAACTGAAACCACCACCGACCACATGAGACGACACAACTTGTTAACACTATGGCCAAGGGAATGGTTGAGTGATGCAGTGAGTATCTAGATTTCTTGTTCTGTTATGTTCATCCTCACTCATATGTCAACTACCATAACTTAATTCTCTGATGCTTAGATCATAACTTGTGTCGTCGTCAATAAAACCACCCTCCAACGAGAGCATAGCTCTGATGGACTATGGACAAATTGGTTTTTGCCTACTTATGTATCGGTATGCATGTTCGGTTCTTAATTTTTGTAGGATGTTTCCATTTACGTCATTCGATTTATGATGTATATAACTTTATTATTCTGGTTCGTGTTTACATAGCAAATGATATTGAGTAGGAATGCTAGGCTAAACTTAATTCAGGCGTCGTATTTTGGAATGCATCGCTATACGGGCTGCCTAGTTGCATGTGAAAGTGTATAATTCTACATCACTAATCTTTGTGACTTGCTTGTCAATGCATTCCCATTCTTATAAATTTTGTATAGATCTATATTCCTATCAATGACAATGGACAACACTGGTACATGGCCATCATTTGCATGCGCCAGAAATTTGTCTACATTTTAGATTCATTCCCTTCCGCCATGCGAAATCTTGGCCAGGAGTCGATCAAGACTTTGGTTAGTAGACTCTCATATTTCCATGTTTAGTAGTCGTAATATTTATGCCCAATGACGTTGGTTTACTTTTGTCTACGTGCAAGTTCGCTTCTTCGACTAGGTCTTACCTGAGTACGTCTATAGTGACGGGGTTGCCGTGCCCACTATAAACGACTTTCCTATCCATTAACCCAAATGGGTGCCACAATAAAAGAATGGGTTAGTTACATTCCAACTTCTATATTTCCTCATATAGTGTTATCTTTTAATGCTTTCTCATATGTGATGTAGGTATAACTGCGACATGCATGTCGTAAAATATTATGAGTGCCAACAACTGGATGAGTCGGATATTCTGAAGGTACCCAAATGGTGCTGAAGTATTGAAATTATTTACTCAACATAAGTAGTCAGATTTGTAACTTATTTTTTTATTTTCATCTTCGTATGTAGTTGACGTTTGATTCTGAGGTTGCAAGGAAGAGGCTCGCAGTGGACCTTGTTCTTCACACGCATAAAAAGTATAATGCAATTGTCCAAGAGAAAATATATAAAAAGTTTTTCGGCATAGCAAAGAGACGTGCATGATCGTAATAACATTCGAAATTCCACTTATTAGTTGTAGTAATCGTGATTCACCAACGTTTGGGATTGTTTGTGCTTTGTAGTCACAAAGAAATGCTATTGTACTTTTTAAAGAGAAGTAATGAACTAATTGAGTGTGTAAGCGCGCCTATGGTGTTGTTGAGATGGACTATATGTTTAATTCTCAATATACGGTTGGAGATTTCATCTGGACATTGTAGGTAGGATTTATCTTATTATATTTATATGTTTATTTCAATGGTGCTAAAAATGGATAAAAGTATGCTGAAGAAAAAACTGTGTTTGAGGATACAATTACTGGTTGTGATCATTATTTATGTTATGTTCATATTTCGTGTTTGTAGAATCTATGCTAGCCGATAATTATTATAATTAAAAAATTATAAAAATAGTATTGGTAGGGATATTCATCCATCACATTTATAAATGGCCATTTTAATAATTGAACATTTCAACAATAAAGGATGAAAACATAGATAACTTGCTGTTTATTAGGATACTTTTACATGTAGAACTTTGTGAGATGTCATTCTGAAGTGTGTGTAATGAGTCTAATGACCCATTTTCTACGCAATTCTAAATTTCTTGAGATGGCATTCTGAGATTGTTGGGAAGTAAAAATCTTTTGGGTAAGATGGTTTCATGATGGTTGTTTTGTATGATTGTTGGGATATACAAAGAAGGATTGGTGGAGTAATTTTGTACGAGTTGTACAAGTTAGCAAAGTGTTAACTTGTAAATTTATAAACTTCTCACGCATGCTCTGCATGAAATTCCATAATTCTCCTTTGTCGTTGACGTCCTCTCTAAGTTGTTTAGTATGAGATTGATGAGCACACCATAGCTTTGATGAAAAATCATTTTGTACTCGCATGTATTACTTGGTTTATACGTAAGCTATAAGGGTTGGTGGGCGTGGCATTGTTTTTTAGGTCGATGCGCATTACTAGTTTGGGCACCTAACAAGGCTTGTTGGACATAACGTTGAGCGTGTGTTGTTGAATGGGAAGCCTAACAAGGCTTGTTGGATATCTCCGTCTATAGTGTTTGTGTCATTTTGAAATATGAAATTCGTTTTTTTAGGACCACTTTCTTATCCGGTATTTAGTTGAGTCATGTGGCAACCATTTATATAACGAGGGTATTTTTCGTACAAAAATCTTAAATGAGGCTTATAATAAAATTAATCTTACAACAAGACTAATCCCTAAACAAAAGCTATAAAAAGGATTTGGGGCCAAATGACCCAATAATAAATTTTTATATTATCCTAGGAAATTACATTTAAACACAAAACTCTCAAATTGAAAAATGGTTTTCGGCTCATTTTTGTTCTGAGTGAATTTTCTGACCAAATTGGCTTTAAATCATTATTTGTTTAATTCTCCGGTCGATGAATTTTCAAAATAAGTAATATAATATTAGTCAATTAAGTAAATATTTTTAAGATTGCTTTTCAAAATCAATTTCAAAAAGAAATTTAATAAAACACAATGAATTTCATGTATTTTACAATAGCAATATTTTATGTAAAATAATTTTATAAAAAATAATGTTTAGTTGAGGTTTGTTGGGAGCCAAATCGAGCGCTGTGTCCAACACCACTTGAAGGGTGGTTAATGGTGTAATAACCAGAACTCAAGATACGAATAAAAAAGAAAGAATATCTCAAAAGAAACGAAATCTCGAACCTAAGTTCGGTAAGAGGAACCGGCACAACCATTTAACCTTTTTGAGCCCGAGACCCGAGAAACAGGGAAAACCACACAAGCATATATTAAAATCCTAATGTTGAGGATAAGAATTCAAAGTTATAAGTCCAAGTCGTTTAAGACAAGAGTTATGTTCGAAAAGTTAAGAAACGAACCAATGTGAAAATACCCGAATTTTCTCCTACAATTAAATAAAGAAAATTATTTTAATATATATATATATATATACACTCAAGTGGCTAACCTAGGAGAATGTGCCAAAACTTGGTGAGCAAGTTTCACAAAC